>VURO01049324.1:41369-79785 GCA_015108175.1 Pelvicachromis taeniatus | reverse complement strand
CAGTACAAAATGTAATTACTCCCATGTTTTTTTTTTCAGCATTTGTAATTATGGCTTTATAATTAATTTGCTACTCCTCTTGTAATTTTCAAATTTATTCCTTAACTTCTAATGTTGATTCCATGTCCTTTCACATACAGAGGCTTGTGCCCTTATCACACGCACCGTTAAATAATGCCTATTCTGATGTAATGTGCTGTATTATGTGCCAACAGTTGTCCCAGCTTGTATTGTTTAGATGGTCTTCGGGGTAACTAATTAGATTACCGAGTGGCGACCACTATTGTCAGATCTAAATGTGTCCAGTTCGTTTTTCTTCATCAGATTCACAGGGAGCAATGAACACGCTCATTAATTACTCTTCCGTATCTTTTCTTCTCCCCGTGCAGATCAAACGGGTCATTTTCTGCGTCTTCCTCGAGACTGATTTTGCCATCTACAAGAAGAAAATGTCTGTCATGTTTCAAGGTACGTGCGTTCACTCGCATCATTACTGGATCATTACCTTTCTTCTGCTACCCGACACCTTGTTGATGAATTGATTAACACGCCGACTTTCTCCAAGTTCTCCAAGTTTTGGATAACGTGTGATGTCACTTCCTAAGTAACTGAACATGTTCACTTAGGTAGGGAGTGACCGTGTGTATCCTTGGAAACATCTGCAGTGAGAATTATCCTGTTCCTGGAAGCAGTAGTGTAGGGACCTGTCAGGTTTGGGTGACACCTTCAAATGTAAACATATTCAGCGCAACCAAGCACACAGCCTTTGGGGAGATTAGCGGTGAGAATTTATGCCGACAAGGTTGATAAAATAAGTGTCAGGTTCTCTACATATTGCCTTACGATCTGCCTGACCCATAATAGCTGTCTAATGGTTCGTGTTCTTGTCGTGAATGAGCGAGCTGATATTTCACGTGATCGCTGATAGTTTGATGAGAATTTAATGCTGTATTTGATTGACTGTAATAATAGTACACAACAACTGTTGTCTCCTGAAAAAAGCTAAAATATTCAGGCATGCATAGCAACCGTGACCATCCTCTTGGTTACTGCTCTTCAATTGTGTGTGTGTGTGAAATAAACAAACATCCATTATCTTCTACTCCCACTCTCCTTTCTGTCCCTTGCTCAATTCCCTCCCCCCTTTCATGCCATCATCTTTTTTTCGGGGACCAGGAGCAGTCACCAGCTCTGATGGGGGCTCCACAGAGGATTGAGTTGAATAGCTGGGGAGCTGAAAGAGGCTGGCTGGCTTCACCAGCCTAGCATTACCTTCCATTTACCTCACTTTTCGCTCCTCACCTCCCCAACGGAATACCGGCTCTCAGGCCTTCATCTCGCTGCTCCCAGATGGAGAGTGTTTTGTTCTCCCTGCACTCCCGTCATCTCTCCCGCTCCCCGCCCAGACTCTTCCCTGAAAGATTACATTCTGAGGAGAGACCTTAATTATACTGCCTGCCCCCATGCACCCAGCACCCGTCTCATCATATTAGTGCTTTGAGATGAGAATCTGGAGCTGTTGTTCTCCAGTTATCACTCTCACCATTTAAAAAGTGCTGTGAGTGGATAAATGCCCTGTATCTCCCTGTGATTGGGAACAGGGAAGAAACAAAATGACAGCTTGTGTGTATGTGTGTGTGCGCGCCACGTAGAGCATTCAGAAAAGTTTTGAGACTAATATTACTCTGAGCTAATTCTTTAAAAACTATTGTGTTGTAATGAGTTGCTAATAAGAGAGGCCGAGGTCAGTCTTTGATTGAATTTGGGGTCATTTCAAAAGGTTACTACAGCACACACCATGATGCAAGTGCTTTTGACATCAGTGTCTTACCTGTCACGTGTCCTTTGACCCCTGAGGTCAGGGCCACCTTTGCCCATATTTGCTCTTTGTGGGCAGGTGAGGATAATTGGCTTAATAAGCATGACATTCCCACTCAGGGTCACTGTCTTAGTTAGGCAGACACCTTCACACCGCCCTCACCCACACCTCTTGTCATCTCTCACCTCATGTGCAAGTTGAAAGAATTAAATTCTCTATCAAAACAAAACTTCTTTCAAGTTTTAGTTTAAGGAAGAAAAGAATGCTAAATTAATTACTTATGCTGTGAATGTAGGCTAGACACTCACAGAAGCGACTGGATTCATGTGTCTTATCCAGCCACGCTGCACTACGTAGATGGCTTCCAACAGTAGTTGAAAGGTGTTCTTTGAAGAAAGAAGTGCTGATTGGTATGATTGCATCATGGTAGGTAATGCATAACCCCATAGTGCGAAAAGACTTGCATTTAGCCTGTGCAGAATGGCAGTAGTGAATCAGAGGCTGTGAATTAGCTCTGCAGGTGTGCTCGAGCACTTTCAGCACATCTCATCATCCTCTCTGCTAGTGATAGACAGTCAGGTAGATCTTACGGCAACACTGAATGCATCACACAGAGACTTGAGACCATTCTGTCTCCTGCAGCATCCTCTCGCTTTCAATAACCCTCTGTCACATCTGCACTTCCTGTTCTCCTTACTTATTCTCACTCGTGTCTCCTTTTATTCCTGTGCCACATGCCCATTTCCTTAACCCTGCACACCCTTCATTCTTCCTCATTACATTGAGGAAAGGCTTCTCCATCACCTCCTTTATTTGCATACTGTTATAGAGCTGTTGTGAATGGTGGCCTTGATCTTTCTGTAATTTGTATGTGTGTGTGGTTATGCGAAACTCGGGATCTTCCCCGTGACATCAGTTTCAAGGATGTCTACAGCGGCAAGTACTCATACAATGGATTTTTTTATTTTTTTATTGAAGTCTTACTATTCTCATTTTTCATAGTATAGCCGCTTTCCTCATATTCAAGCAATCTGTCAAGTGACAATGACTGGAGCAGGAATGTGTAAACAGGACATTTGCATACAGGAAATTGCTTTATTACAATGTGCATTTCCACAAGCTGTCAGTGTGCGAGAGCCAAAATACGGTTTCTCCTTTGCAAAGGGAGGAAACTGAAAAATAGCCTGTGCTGACATGAATACTCAGACACACCTGCAGGCAGGCACATAGCTATGGCACATGTGCACAAAACAGGAAGCTGATTTTTATTTTATTTTTTTAAAGATTAGCACAAATGTCTGCAGTGTTCCTGGTATTTGAGCAGTGGAGCAACTGTTTGATGAGTGACTCTGGAGTCCTCACAACCAGACAGAGTATTTTATGTAGCTCGTGAAGATCGGCATGCTTTTGGATCTTTTGGAGTCATGAGTTTCCTCAAAGATCCCCCCTCTAACATCAATACTGAAGCATGCAAATACGCAAACAAGCTAAAGCACACAGCAGCACTGGCTGTTTGTTGTTGTTGTTGTTGTTGTTTTTTAAGAATTTGAAAATATCAAGTATGAACATTAATTGATTAAGAAGCAGAACTCAATCAATGCAATTAATCATAAAACATGATTCTATTATGTATTCTGATTGGCGTGATTGACCACACTCTTCCCGTGCCACATATTATTGGCGCACATCGAAGCAGTCAAGCATCTGTAGTTGTAGAGAGTGAAAGCATGTTGAAATTGATTCTGGGTACACTCCTCCACTAATATGATCCGGGTGGCTGCCCACAAGCTGGGCTCCATCTCGTCTTCTCCTCAATCAGCCACAGTGCTGACAATATTAACACAGAACTGCAGAGGCTGCTGCATTCTCTCCAACTGTTTCACCCACTTTCCAGTTGACATTTATTTACATAGCTTTTTAATACACACTGTATGATCCTCGCTGCTTAACCCCTAACCCACACACACACATCAAATGTCCATATTAAAAGAACCCCCTCAAACCACACCACTGCCTTTACAGCGGTAAAGCTGTGGCATGAACAGGCTTTTATCACACACATGTAATTTGTTGACGGAGGATATGAAGGGCTGCAGGATCCCTGTGAGGGGTGAAAATGAAGTCTGTGTTGGTTTCACGAGGCTATCCCTGAGGGCAGGGAAATGAGGAGACCACGGTGTGTTAGTGATGTTATTGTTAGAGAGCACACCGAGTTTCTCAGTCAGCTTCGGCAGATACGAGGCTCCTGCTTTAGCCCTTCGTATTTGAAAATGTTGGGGAGTCTGTGCATAAATCAGACATGAAAATGGACAAATGTTATGTGCTGCTTATCTGTTTTTTGGTGTTAGCTGGTCATGGTTACCCGCTGGGTTTAGGGACACTATTTTTAATCTAAATATGCCTTTATCGTTTCTTACAAGGTATTCCAATTTGTGAGTGAATATGTAACCCTAAAGGAATAGTTCATTCACTGCCTATTAAGAATTTAATGATAGGGTCAATACTTCTCTCCAAGAGTCAGATGAGAGGATCAATAACACTCTCATATCTATCTGTTAAAAAGATGGAGACAGCTAAGCTTAGCATAGCATAAAACACTGAGAATGAGCTGAGCTCCATCAAAAGTGGAGAAAAAATACTGAGCACTGTGTAGAAGTCTTGTGGCAATCCTTATTTCTTTACTATTTTGCTTCCAAATAACCAGATTTTCTTGTCATTTTTTAAAGTGGTCAAGGATTTCTGATGGACTTTGCACGTTTGTTTTTGGACATTAGCTGCTTTTTCACTCATTTTCACTCCAGTCCTTGTACCTCACCATTTTCAAAGGAGTGGTTTTTACTTTGTTAAGCCACTGGACACTAAACTATGAATCATTCAAACATAAAACAGGCACATAACCTGAGGGATGAGTTGGGGTTGTGTCTACAGACAGCTTAGCAAAAAACTGTTTTAAATTGTATCTATGGGCGTTTTGTTACTAGAAGCCTCGTGAAAAAACACATCATTTGTTCTAATTTCTTTGGTTGCAGCTATGAAAAATGTGAAAGATAACACAGCCTGACAGACATAAAATATTATTTTTGCACCAACAGGGTGATGCCCGAAGAGCTGTTGGCCAAATCACTTGACAGATCTTGATATGGTGTGCAGTATGTTCTTAAAAAATCTCAGGTAACTGGACAGATGGAGGACAAAAGAAACATTGTCAGGCCTGAATAACCATCTACAGCAGATAAACAGTATGTGAAAGTCATGACCATGGCCCTTTAGCTGATCCATCTACTGTTCACTGAAACCTCATCAGATGTGCTGTTATAGGAAGCGTGGCTGTCAAGAAGCCATTCATAAGGAAGGGAAACAGGCAGAAAAGGCTAAGGTATGCCAAATTATACAAGAAGTGGACTCAAAATCAGTGGCAACACCCCCGATCCACTGTGCTGACCCCTTTGGAAATAAGGGAGTAGCTGAAAGTTGCTCATTAGATTATACAGACTACACATCATATACTCAATTTATACATATGTTTGCACACTTCAATAAATCGCTGCACCGACTTTAAGCAAAATATAAAGAAATGAGTGGTAGCTAAAAACTTTGGCACAGAACTATACTTATACACAAGTATCTTTAAAGGTCGCTCATTCGTGTTCGTGTACTTTTGCTAATAGTCTTTATTGGTCCAGTTTGGAAATATTCCTGGAGTTTCACTGTGACTCTGATGGAATAATTACTGAACTTTGCTAGGGGGTTGTAGATTTATCTTCCCCTGCTTAGAGAGTTTATGCTAAGCTAACCACGTATCAGCTATTGTTTCACATTTAGCATACAGTCATGAGAGCAGAATCAATCTTGTCATCTATTTCCTAGAGCGTGAATAAGGCTGTGTACTGTCGTGTGTACTACAGCTGATCCTTTCTCATCAGTTATCATATCCATCCTGTATAAATGTGTAAGCGTATGCGATACATTTCACTTTATAGCCTAGAAAGAAAGCAAGAACAAAAAAAAAGGTGTCACACAGGTGTTTCTGGACTATAAAACATACTGCACCTTCCCTGTATTGAGCCGTGATCATAGCAGAATCATGTGTGGCCGTAGATGAGACACCTGATGTTTCCATTCTTGCACTGTTGTAGTACTGTATCAGTGGACCTTCCTTTGTTTCCCCAAGCAGGGTTAGATTAATGCACTGTACCCTTTTATTCAGTGTTATACAAAAGAAAAGCCTGTCGCTGGATCCACTGGGAGCTCTGATGGTTACACTTCTACAGAACAGATGACAACAGCCTTTCATCAAAGCTAACGCTTGCTTTTGCTTGTTAACCACAGTGCAATCATTTCACAGACTCCTGCACAGCCACACACACACACATATATAAAAATACACGTGCCCTCACGAATAATGTAATCCATTCATATGAAGTGTGCACATAAAAAAAAAAAAGCAAGCACGCATGTACTGTGTATATAGTGGCCTGACACAAGGCATCTAGAGGCATGCTGAGCTGAGCAAGATCTGAGTGTCTATGAGTGTGTGTTGTGTGTAGGAGCCGTGAGCAGGCATCCACAGTTCCTCTCTCGCCTCATCTCTCACTCTGCAGTTCCTCCTGAAGCATAAACATCCAAAGCATCCGTCTCATCTCGCACTGTGCAACTCAACTCATCCACCCAGAACACCTCTAGTACACTCAGTCTGTCTCACACAATAGACTTACAGACAAAAGAAGAGAAAATCAAAGGGTTTTTTTGTTTTTTTTTTAAAGACGCAGTTGTCCATGCCAGCCTTCAGTCCATGTATTTTCAGGAAATGGGAGGCTTTATGTCATTTATGCTGAGCCTACCAGCATAGATGTAATTGGAAAAGAATGTTTCACGAATGTGACCCCCTCTCCCCAAACATATACCCACATACTCAGTCATTTGGTGTAATAACTCTCGATATCCAAGGCCATCTGGTGGGAAATTGAAGGAGGTTGTTGAGTGTGATGAGGAACAGGAGGTGAAAGAGTTTCAGCGAAAAGCTTTTGGAACACACGGATGTGATCGTATTTCCCCGATTTACAGGGGAGGGTGCAGGTTCGAGTTTCATTGTTTGGTTTCAGCAGACAGCATTACGGCATCATAATACTGTGATATTCTAATATTATAATCATGTTGCCATGACTCGGATCGTGCATTATGAAAGAGCCTGGTTTGACACGCTGTCGTTTTCTCCCCCTCTGCCAGACAATGACATGGAGGTTACAAAGGAGCCGCCGAAGGAAGGTGAGTGACAGAATATTTCATGGTTGCCTTTTCACCTTAACACCTCCATTAAAGCACACAGAGGGTGAGTGAGTGGTGTAGCTTCAGCTTATGACAGTGATTTGCTGGGTTTCACGAAGCAGACGAAATTGAATGTTTATGCATTTAGCGACAAGTTGAATCCCAGCCTTGACTCATCGCTGTTAAAAATACTTCATGTCAGGTGCATTACATTACAAGAGCTTATATCAAAGCCAATTCCCAACACCATTCTCTTCATCCGGCTTACGGGCACAATGCCTTCAGACCACCTAAAGCGAGTGACAAAGAAGCAGCAGAGCTACATCCCTCCGCAGCGTGCACCAGGTGATAGCACAAATACAAACTGTCAGCGCATAATGCTTTTATCACCACACCATCTTGGCACAAGGCCTGAACGTACCAGATACTGCTTATCAGGATAAACTACTGACATTTGTCTGGTGCGCTGATGTCCTGAATAAGCAATGGCACAAACTGATGGCCACATAGAAGTGCGTGTGTGCGTTCGAATTGCAGAAACAATAGCCATAATAACAATAACAGCAGTTTGGTTGTTACTTGCAGACGTACAGTATGATATTCAGTTTTATGAGATGTTTGATAAATGTTTGATGCTGCCTGTAGCAATTCTCTCCAACGTAGAGTCTTGCAAAAGCAGTTCATGAAGAGCTCTTTTTTTTTTTTTAATTGTGATCACAGTAGGATTAGCAGTGAGGTCTTCCCACATCTAACTGCTCAAACCTCATAGTACATGTGCAGCCATGTAAGCGAAAAGCAATGTTAGTTTTACTGTCTGTAGAAGAAAGTCTTCAGATTACTGTAGATGTAGAAACGAGGGTGCTATCAAAATGTTTTCCTCCAAAAGTCACCCCCATGATCTACCAATTACACGCATGTGTGTTTTCACTTTGGGTGAACATAAAAGGGCCGTTTTATACGTGCACTGTAAAATGTGATATTCCAAAGTGAAACAATGTGCACGTAATGGCTGAATCGTAAAGGCTTGGTCGAGAGGAGCTGTTTTTGAGTATGCCTTGACCAAATGTGTTGTTTTCTTTATTGTATCCCTCACCAGCTATTTTGCACTGCATACTGTATAATAACATAGTACCACACTATACTGAAACAACCCCTGATAATTCCTGGCTCTGTTGTATCATCATCCTAGCCCTTTCCTGGTCCAGTTTGGCCTTGTTTGATGGGCTTCTGCACTGGTGCCAAGGACTGTCCTTTTATTCTGCTCCATCAGCCAGAGTTTGAATCAGTCAGCCTGGAAGCTATTCAAAGGCTCAAATGACTGCAATTCTCACACGGAATGACGCTTTTGTCCCAGACTGTGGTCTGGAGTTGGTGTCAAAGCCTCACATTCTTCCCCTTTTCTCCCACCAGCGTCATTTTTATCAGGCAGGTATAAAACAAAACACAAGAGCCATCACGCCCTCCCACGGGCTTTTGTCGCATGGTCCACAGAGACAGAATGGCCAAGAATAATCACTTCTTCAAAGAGTCCGCTTTACTCACACCATCTCACTCATCTTGATGCCAGAACGACATGCTCTTTGCTTCCTGGGTTCCAGGGTTTTGGGATAAGGTTATGTCTGCACGCCTGAATCACCATTTACTTTTGTTGATTTATAGATAACACACAACCACCTACCAAAGCCACAACCGAGGAAGAAAGCGAGGACAACACCAGAGGTAGAGTGTACTCGTTCTGACCGTGTGCGTCCGCTTGCATGCGCGTTTGTTCCGGCGCCTTCTTCTGAACACGCCAAGGAAACTTTACTGGCAGAGGGAACACTGATATGTGTTTACTTTAAAAACGATTGTTGTGTGTGTGTTTATAAGTAAAGGAGCGTTCTCTTGGTCAGTAATCTCTTGCTCTTCTGATGCCAAGTTCCTCTTTGGGGAAATGAATACAAGATGAAGCTTGGTCTTTTTAAAAGAATGTTTTCTTAGAGGCAAACTTGTTTAAGAAGCCATTATCTGGCTATTCTGCAGTTTCAGCCCCTTTGGATGTGTAATATTGAAACAATTATAGGCTTCTCCGATACGATGGACCAAAGATAATTAGATTCTTACACTGGAGGGTGTTAGTAGGCAATTAAAATCGTACACCATCCATTTGTCTTCAAGCCTTAAGGTTGCAAGGAATTTTTTGAAGATAGCAGTCATGGCTGTTGTCTTTGGGGAAACGGTTCCTCTCACTGATTGTAAGAGGCTGGTCTAGATAGTGCAGTCACTTCAAGGGCGCCACAGCATTCTGTGTTGCTCAACAAAGCACAATAAGTCTTTCTCCCTGCCTCTTCAACATACCTTTGCCATAATCCACAGTAATTCAGTATGATTCACAAATTCAATCATCAGCATTAGAAGGGCATAAGTATTTTGTAATAATCTTTATAAATCCTAATTTATCAGGCCCCGCAGCTTAATAGTAACTAATCCATTCACAAAAGGCCTTGGCACAGCTTTCTAGCATGGGAACAGTCAGTCCTTGACACAACCTCTCTCACAGGGAGGCAGTGAAATGATTTTGTGCTGCCTGCACTGTAAAGGTTAGGTCTGGTTCGATGTAGCACATAGGTGGGATTAATCATCGAAAACACTCAGGCGTCAAGATTGTACAAAGCAAAGGAAACGCTAAGTGCAAAAACACACTGTCAATTACATAAAACAGACATTATAAGGTGCTTGAGAGCCTCATGCTACCACTGTATACCAGAGCAAGCTCTTCTATCAACTAAAATATGTATTTCACTCTTTCATGCACTATAGTTATTTGTAGTGAAGGACCTTTTTTAAAAAAAAACATAAAAAAAACACATCAACTCTGCAGCAGAGTTGGTGAAGTGTATCTGTCAATATGCCTCTGTGGGTTCCATTACTCTTCAGGGAATTCACGCCACAGTCCATGGGTCAGATATGAGGGGCTTTTAGTCACAGTACTGATGAAGGGAAAACATGAAGGTTTTCTCCAATGTTTTCCCCTGATAAATACACTGGTTAGTGGACTGAAGGTAATTATAGGATCTCTCTGTCCCACACAGAAGCACTGCTGCATTTTCAGTTCTTTTGTCACCTCACAAGCAAAAGGCCTCTTTTGCCTCGGTGGACTCAAGAAAGGAGACAGTTAAAAGCACACAATTAACACATACACCCAGCCCAAACATAAAAGAGCAAGTAACCTGTGGTAGAACTCACCATTCAAACAACACAGCATCGTCTGTTTCTGAACATCAGACAGCATCAAAATACAGCTCACAACTCACTTTGTGACTGTGCATTACATAGGTTTCATTTCATTTTCTAGAATGATATTTCAGTATAGAACATAGCACACATGATGCACGATTAAGTCATGGAGCAATGTGGTATTCAGGTTTGAGGTATTCAGGTTTGATCACCAGAATTTTAACACTTCTTCAAATGAAGCTAAAACGATCCAGCGTCACCGCCAAACATCCCTGAGGAGTATTTGAAAGGTGGGGGTCACAGACTGACTCTGTGTGCGTGTGATGAGCTGTGCTGTGATGTAATCCACATGAAACAGAAGCACAGCATGTAGACGCCACAAGCTATAGAAAGAAAAACCGAGGGAGGTAGAAAGGCGGCTGAGACACGGAGGTGAACGCTGGCACAGAGTTCCAAGCTGGACTCTAACCTCTTTAGAGCACACCTGAGTTGGCAAGCGGCACTACAGTACCCGTTATTTGATATCAGATTGGTATTAGTGAGATTAGTGTGTTACAGGACAGTAAAATGTGGACATTAAGCCGGAAATCAATGCCTGTTTGCCTGGAATGCTTGAGTTTAGTGGGATAGACCCAGGATAGAGAGAGGGAGATGGCGAGACATGGCACAAAATGGACATGCAGATTAATAACGCTACATGTGGACAGACAGTGAGCCTCTCTGTGGGATGCCATCTAGCTCCGTGTTACCCTGTAAAGCATCTCTCACAAACACACGTACTCTTTACTCTGTGCACGCATACGTCACGTGCAAAAGGTCTTTGAATGATTGCTATTGCTCATGTTTTTTTTTCCTTTTTCCTTTACACGTCTCATGAATTTTTCACATTCCCTCATTTTGTATCTTTTTTCTGTCCTTTGCTCCACTTTGCTTTAATAAAAGGAATAGTAGAAAGGCCTGGGGGGGATGGAGCCGAGCTAATGGTTGGATGTGGGTGTGTGTGAGTGTGCACGTATTCCAGTTAACTTGTTCCCATTTCCATTTATTCCCGTCTGAGATATTACTTTTATTTACTAGTAAACATCAACTACAGGTGATGTTTACTTAACAGGCGTGCAAGTAGGGTACAAAAGGAAGGTTGAATATCAGCCTATAAATTGTTTATGCCCTTGTAATACTGTAGACCTGAATGTGATGTAGACATTAATAAATCATTTAAGTGTGTGTTTTATTCAGAAAAACATTCCGCTTTTGCTCAATCAACAGAAGTGCAGGCGAGTACCTAAAATTGCCTTTTTGTCACCACGTTTCTTGAAGTGGAATTCATCAGAGTATTGACAGTAAAAGTCTCGAGGTGTTGCCCGAACCCTTCTGTGTGAAGTATGTCAGACCCATATTTACAGTGATGACAGTATTGTATAGCGAGCGCTGGGTAAGAAAGCTATGGCAATGCTGCCACCTGGTGTTTCGCATTCATGAATGAGCGATATCCTGAAGGTGTTGTCTGGGTTTTTACCTTTTAAAGAGACAGTATTTAAGTGGCTCTTACCTCAGAGCCTTTAGAAGTCACATCTGCACAGTACATTTTTTTGTTTTTCTTTCATTTTTGTGTGTGGTCTTCTGCTGTGTATGTGTGTGTGTGTGTGTGTGCATTTGATCCACAATCTGTCCCACGTTTTCCTTTATCACAAATTGAATGCAGTTTCATTCAATAAGCTAAATACAAATGATCAAATAACAAAGAGGAAATTACAGTCTGCCATTTGTCATATCTGATAAATTGTTGTTTGGGACAGATAGATACTTTAGACAGATACAAGGCTCTTGCATAATTTTAAACAAAAAGGTGACCTCAAGGCTAGCGGAGGATTCGTGTTAAGTTGTTTTTCCCCCAATGAAGTGTTCTTTTCAGCCCCCTGTCTGTGGCTCCATCTCAAATGCCAGTCATGATTAATAGAAAGGCTCGCCATCTACTGTGTGTCACCAGCATTCTGCATGATGGACAGAGATACTTGAGACAAACATGCAGCACTGGTAGAACTGGCCTTTTTCCCATTTAATGGAGGCTGGCATTTTTATTGTTCTGAGTGCAGGGCAAAATTGCATAGATATGAAAAATGGTTTCTCTCTGCAGCTTGTTAAAAAAGCAATTATAGAAGCTGCACAATAGCCATTGTAAAGCATGTTCTCTTATTGGTGTCATGGCTTTCATTTACTCAATTTGTCCCAAATGTCATTGGTTTATGTGCCTGTCTGTGTGTAAGAGTGCAAGAGTGCAAGAAAGCGGTGAGGAGGGTGGGTGTAGTAACAGATAGGATTTTTATTCATATCAAATTCTGCCTTTTGTGCATCCGGTGGACATTTCTATGGAGTTCAGTTTATAGGAGGATGTAACAGGATAAAGGCTCTAATGACTTGAAATTATAGCTTGGTGATGGCGACACCTGTGTGTAATGTATGAGTGACAAATATTGCTATACGTGTAGCATATATAAGCCTTTATATTGAAAAAACTTTCAGATAATTAATTTTTATTTGTTTGTAACCAAAAATGTAAAAAATTTTATATTCAATATAGCTGACCAGGGTGAGTCAAGGTAACACTACAACATTGGCATGTTACTTTATGCACGTAACATAAAGTAACATGCCCTGCAAATATACATAGCAACTATTATGGCTTGTTACTTAAACAGTGCTACAAATTTAAGAGACTCTTTTTTTATAACAGATACCCAAAACTGCTGTCTTAAAGCTCGATATGTTGAAGACTGCCCGTGTTGGTCCCCTGTTGTGTTTACGCAAAATATAGTGTAATTAAAATGTTATTAGAAACATCAATAGCAAGTACCTGTAAACTCAAACATGGACAGAAAATCCCAACAGTGTAATGCTGTAACGAAAAATAACTTAGAATAACTTAGGTTAGACGTTGCTGTTTTCAAATGTGGCGTCAACAGCCTCAAAATGAATCCTTTGCATTAGGAAAACAAACAGCTAAACAGTGATCATTATTATGACTGTTTCCTTTGCTTTTCAAAATGAATGACTGGTATTATTCATAGCGATGCCTCTGTTTGGCTGATGAATTTTTCTCTCTCCCTTTTCAGGTACAGAGGAAGGAGGTGATGAAGATAACGGTGACAAAGGTAATGTAGCTCTACGGACCATTAACGCATGTTCTGAGCCTCTCGGCTCTACCAGTGCTTCTTGATGTCATTTGTCATCAAAAATTGAATTTTTTCCTTTGTTTCAGTACAGTCTTTCCATCCCGTGTGCCACCACTCTAACAAAAAAAAAAGTTCTCTTATCACAGAGGCTTGGAACAAAGAAATCCCTCAATTATGTATGGCTTTAGAAGTGACATTCTTTTTCCCTTCGTTTTTGTCACTTAATTTATGCATGTCTTTGTGGATCCATTGCTCTCATACTGTAGAACAAAGGCAATGCTACAGAAAGAGATGGAATGAAAAGGCTGTTTGAGGTGATACCGAAAGCCGAGTCAATTCAACTCCTGCCGCTAGCACTAAACTCGTATGTTTTCTGTTCTTTTGAATTTCTCTTCTCTTTCTAGATGTAGATGAACCTCAAGATGTGGAGATGGAGAGTCAAATTCAAGGTATAGTACAGTTACAAATCAAGGGTCCAACACTGGTGTTGTCTGGGTGCAGACTGCAACTACTGTACCCAGCACTCAGTCAAATAGAGTTTTAATAATAAGTTGTTATTAATCTCTGGGTCTCCTCCACAGTGTGTTTTTTTTTTTGTCCTGTCTTCCTCCCATCACCCCAACTGTTCACAGCAGATAGCTGCCCCTCCCTGAGCTTGGTTCTGCTGAAGGTTGCATCCTCTTAAAAAGGGAGTTTTTCCTTCCCACTGTCACCAAGCGCTTACTGAAAGGGGGCTGTTTTGTTGTTGAATTGAAGTGAATGGCATTGAAGCGCACAATGAGAGTTGACCAACATCCAGCTTCTCAGTCGCTCTATCTTTTTATTTCACAGTAGTTTTTCCTTTTTAAATCCAACCTGAGCCATCTTGTCAGCAGAGCAGAAATGAGTAGTACACACTGTTTTAAATGTGTATGTATAACACAACCAGAGGCTCTGATGTGTTGTATTGTGCTGACAGCAAGAGCCTCAAATGAACAGTGTGTGTGTGTGTATGTGCGTGCGTGTGCCTGTTTGTGTGTGTGTTAAAGGGGCAACTATTAACTTTGAGCCAGAACCATTTCTCTTTTCTGAATATCCTCTGTGCTGCTGGTATATAATTAAGATTCTGCATTTGCATACTGGCAGCGCCTCGTCTCTCCTCTGTTTTTGTTTTATTCAAATCCAATCCCATTGACAGCGATTTGACAGATAGAGCTTCTCTGAACATGAATTTTGTAGATATTCCATGAGCAAGTTATAGCAAATGCTACCCTGGGATGGTATCCAAGACCTGAGATATGTAATTACTTTCTCATGAGACATAAACAGAGAGTTAGGAGCTTGGAAGAGCAAAAATATACAATTTAAAACAACACCTGCAAGATAATTCTGCCATAAAAAAAAATGCTGCTGTTACATCATTCTCAAGCGTGTGTGTACTGCAGGTGAAATCCAGCCACCACAAATCAATATGATGTTCAAACTGTGGTTTTGGTTACTTAGTAAAAAAAAGTAGTCTTTGTACAAAAACCAATATTAACCAATTTATCTACATCAGATACTGTTTTCATCCACATTTAGCTTTGTATTATTTTTTACACTCATATTTTGTTCTTTGACTACTAATACTAAACATATTTTTGAAATACAGATGACTTTTCTGTAAAAGGACAAAAAAAGACACTCTTGAAGATGCTGCACGCCGCCAAAAGACACCCTTAAAACCTCCACCATTCCAACTCTTTTGACGATGTTTCCGTCTTTTCTGTTACTTCCATTCAAACTGACAAAGAGCTACCTGTTGGTGTGAATATGTTTGAGAGGTTTCTTTCAGCAGTAATGAAGCGCAGGTTTGTTTCGTGCCAGATGTAGCTAGATTTAATAATAAGAGCTTTGACTCCCAGTGTCTGAATGAATCCTTCAAAATGTGCTTCCTTTTATTTATTTATTTATTTATTTATTTATTTATTTATTGTGCGTGCTTTTAGATGGTGATCCAGGAAACGAAGAGCAAAAACCTGAACAGTGCGACAGTAAGAATGACATGCAAAAGAACGACGACAATGAAGAGACTGGAAATATCAATGAAGGAAGCGCCGCCCTCGATGAAAACAAAGGTCAAGAAACTGTTACTAACGACAACAAGGATGAAAATAAAGGTATGTACAAAGAGAGCAGTTTGGCTGTATGTTTTATCCATTCGCATCAAAACCTTTGAGATCCTCAGTGTTGATGATAAAAATGATTTCTGATGATGATGGTTTTTTCTGTTGTTTCTTAAATTACAGTTTAGTATCCACAGGGTGTTAGGCAGGAAGATATGAATAAATCAGTTCAGTTCATGAAACGTAGTATAATAAAATAACTAAAAACTATAATAACTAAATAGAAAAACGGATATTAAGATATTCTTTGTTCTATCAGTAATGTAATGTTACAGTAGAGAGCTGGTTAATAATAAATGCACAAAAATTTCAGCTGTAGAGATAGAATAAACAGAAGTGAGGAGGTCGTGGATCTAAACTATGCAGACCGAGCCTCGTGGTCCACAGCACATGCATGTTTTAAGGCATATTAACAGAGCTGCTCGGACTGAAGACCAGATAAGTTGAGCTGTTTTTCTGATGTGTCATGTTAGTGTAATATAACATTTGCTTCCTTTTCTTAACAGAAGTGCAACCTGCTCAGATGGAAGAAGAGGACGAGGAAGCACCTGTGGAGAAGATGGAAGGTAAGATCTGATTTGTTGTATTTGATTTGTATGAATGTGGTTTTCTGGTCCAGTGTGATGCATTTGTATACTTGCGTACTGAAATTGTACTTTTTTCGTCTGTTCGTAGCACTAGGTTATACTTGGAATCAGTTTCTGCCCACCTGAAATCTAATTTCTCACCCATGAAACATCAGTCAGTATAGAAAGTTAAAATGACTGCAGGGAACCACAAGTGGCCAAATACATCTCCAGCAGCCACAATGGAGATGCAGAGAACAGCCAGCATCACATTACAGCATATTCTAAAGTTATCAGTGACTATTATGACTATATGGAACCGGCATTGTTCTTTACTTGGCAGATTTTCCCAGAACTGATCATTTCAGTCATAAAAATGACTGTATTTAGCTGTCAGCTTGTTGAAGACCGTGACAAACTGTCTGTTTTTCGCTTTGACTAGCTGGTATCGCTTTGAGTAACTGCAGCCACGCCAATAATCAGGCTTGCTTTGCAGACTGAGGGTATCAGCATATTTTTTCCCCATACCTTGCATAGCAGTGATGCACTGTACCATAATTATAGCATGCTAAATCACAGCCAGTGATTTTTACTACTACTAAAAACATCTACTATTTAACTCATAATGCAATAGTACTCTTATGTTCTACTAGCAGAGTCTGGTATGGAGTAACATTTTAATGCTTCTGATTTGTGTAATAGATAGCTTAATGTAGCAAGAAGCTAGGATTAAAAGAGACTTTGCAGGAGAGTCTTGTGTCAAGAAATCCTTTGAAAAGCGTTGAGTCTTTATCCAGGGCCTTGCATGGCTTATTGCTCTGTCCTATAAACCAACACTGATGTCCCAAACAACTGGAAAACAGATCAATGGGCTAAACCATTGGGTTATTCGTTTCTTCATCAGGGTGAGCATGGGCACTCTAGTTTATTTGTGGTCATCCATATACCCTCTTGCTTCTTGGGTATCTAGGCTCAGGAGGTAGAGCAGATCCTCTACTGATCAGAATGTTGGTGGTTCAATCCCTGGCTTCTCCAGTGTGCATGCTAAAGCACCCTTGGGCTCTTTAATCAGAGTGTGAATTCCAAAAATAAAGCATGTGTAGAAAAAACTAAGAGTAATGAGTATATACTAATCCACAGATGGAAATAACAACAAATACACATTTTTATAGTACTTTAAGCTCTATATTTGTGTACTTCTTTAAATTATTTTCGTGTACAGTAAGAAAGTGTCTTAAGGCTAAAAAGATCTTTAAGTATTCAGACATAGGTTGAAATATTGTTGGTTGTTAACCAGAATAAAACCACCAAGTATGTTTTACTATAGAAGAAAAAAATTTGTATTTTGAATAAACAGAAGTTATTCAGCTTAAATTGTACTTTACAGATACTTTGTTGTAATCTCATTTTTATCAAACTTTTTATATATGCAGCCTTTGTTTATTTAAACTCTTGAAGGCATCCACTTACGGGCTTCTCTCTCAGCATAGCCACCGATTGTTTCTGCACAAATAGATTATCTGTCTTTGTTACCACATTTTTCTCTGGCTTCTCACTGAGTAATTCTCTTAAGAAGTTAAGGCTAAAGTTTGGAACCCCAGCCACCCCACTTCCACTAACACAAAGGTCTCAGTCACTCTCTTGCCTCTATTTCACTTTCTCCTTGACTGACATTCAATTAATTTAGGGTGTGAGTGAACATTCCTGATAGATCTGTCTGAGATAGCCTTCTCCATTCTCCCTGAAAGCCAGTGAAATATAGCCTTCAAACTCTACAGGATTTCCTTCAGTGCAAAGCTTCACTCCACCCCGTTGACTGTCTCTTGCCTGAGCCCGCTACTGTCTGTCACCGTCTGCCTGGTGGCAAAGTCGGGCAGTAAACAGTGGTGTCACTCCTGATTGCAGGCAGATTGCATTTTGTATAGATGAGCAGGGGCCTTGGACGGAGTGCAAACCCAAACAGTCTCAGATACTGAAAATCATGCAGAACAACACAGCCTGGCTTAGCCATGCGTAACCAGCTATTCACAAGACAAGACCAAATGATTCCAGAGCAAATAACCTTTTATTAAACATAAGTGTAATCAGGCTGCTTGCTCATGGCCGTTAAGGTTAAATCTGCTTCACTGAAAGGAGTAATATAATGGTTCATAATGATGGGACGAATGCGTAAGAAATCAAACAATCTGAGGACATAATATGACATACTATGAGGACATAATATGAGGTTGCTGCACATATACGCACATATATCTGTACACCAACATAAGTAAAAGCCTTTGTGTGTCCACACAGGGATCTTCTGAGCTTTTATGTGTGACCTTCTGCTGGATTTTCATAGGTTTTCAACACTGATATGAGATTATATATCCACTTTGTACATTAGGTTCCTTTTCATGTTACTTATTGATTGCTTCTGTCAAAACATCAGGCAGTAGCTGAAAGGAAAACATACCTCGGTTAAGCTTTGTAACACATTTGCACATTTCTAGAGTACATAAATACCTTTGAAGATTATCTTGCCATTCAGTCAAACAGATGTTACATCTATCATATCTTTTATTTGCCTCAGTTGCCCAAGAAAGAATTTATGTGTCTTACTGAATTTTAAATCTTTGATGATTCATTTTTGCTTACTTTTCAGACTGCCTATAACTAGTTCACTACTTACGCTGGTCGCCTGGCTTTCCAGTGCAGCCTTTCCTTGCAGGACTACGTCTCCCAATTTCTTCACAGACAAATTTGTTATTCGCATCCCTCCGTGGACTGTTGTCCTCTATAGTGTTCGTCCAGTAGCAGCATGGATTCCGGTCCGCGCCACTCTTTCGCTCTGAATTAGACATTGTTGTGTGTTGCATTGCAAGTGCAACAAAAAGCCCTTCTAAATCTTTGAGTGGCCAGAGCGTATGGGCTGGAATTGATTGGAAATTGCTCCCAAATGTATCTTGGATCCAAACTGCAAAAATCTTGTCTGTTGTCCAGACTTTCTAAATCCATTCTGGATAAAGTCTGAACGTGCCATAAAACGGATTTGGGCTGGCAGTCTGAGCAAGGCCTGGGTAACTTGGCTGCACTAATCTCAAATGTGTATCCATAGGATCAAAATCATTGGAATATGTTTAATTAAATATAAATCCATATTTTACCAGTGATCTTGCCTTGCCATTTCCCATTATGTGCCCTGTTAGTGTGAGCTAACCAGAAGTCTCTTTTTACAAGAATTAGCCACATCTGAGTTACCACGACTGACAGTAGCAAAAATACTCCTTCACCTGCACTTCAAAGACCAAAGGCACTTTGGTAAACAAGCATCTGGCTTTGGCTTGGTGTGTGCGTGTCTGTGTGCATGTGTGTGTTTGAGTTTGTGATTGAAAAACAAAAAGAAAGAGAGGTAATTACATGAATTTTTTAAACACTCGATTACAGTAACCTGGATAACTGGATTCGTATGTTGTGTTGAGCTTAGCTAGAGCTTTAAGCATTGCAAATTTAAACTCTAAACTTCCAGTTTGAACATTAACAAGTTAAAATGAAACCATTGTAGCCAATTTGTTGTCAGTGGCCAAGATTAAAGGTAACTCGGATGCTCTTAATCACAAAATCAAGGGGAAAAAATCAGTTGAGAAAGGAAGACTCGTCGGCTCGTATTGAGTAAAGCTTTCTAATTGGTTGCTGGGATAATTGTTCACTTGTGTACATCACTTTATTGACCACAGAGCAGGATCTGCAGTAACTGTAGCAGACATCAAAGAGCTACACTGAGGCTGTGGATTCTTCCTTGTTTAAAAATTACCCACTTGGTATTTTCTAGTCTTTTAAACATTCGTACCAGGAGGCCACGCTGATTAACCTCAGAATGAGCAGGTTACAATGTTCATATTATTATTCACATTGAAGGATTTATTACAGACAGACTGTGTATGCCTCCACAATTTTCTTAAAAAGCCATCCTGTTTTCCACTTGCACATTTCTATCTGTGGTCTCCCAGTTGCCAACAACGTTGGTTGACACCCCGCAGCTCTCACATAGCTCAATATTACACATATGGAAGTGTGTATCACAGCTAAGCATCTCAGTCCCAGAAGAGTCACACTAAATATCGCAAAGCTGAATAAAACAGTTTTGTGTTGTTCATTTTCGCTGTCGTCATCTTTATAACTTGTTAATGTAATAATTTATTCCGTGAGTCAGGTTTTATCACTTTGTATAACCAACTTCGCCCATCTCGTGTTTATCTTTCATGCCTGTTTGTATACTGTAAATATGTAGCTCGGTTCAATTATTTAGTCCTCCTGTTCTTAACCATATATCTATGTCTGTCTGACTTCAAAGCAATTATATGATCATCTAAAAGCAATAACAGAAGTAAAGATTATATTATGGGTTTTGATCTTGAGTATCTCTGTAAAGAAGAGAGATATGGAGTATATGGAGGAAGGCACAGTAATATATATGTATATCTACACACACATCATCTTGCACAAGAAGTAAGATTCTTTGCCTGATAGGAGGAATGCTATAAAGGCTCCACATATTGAATCAAAATCTAAGCAGCCTATATTTATGAATATTCATAACACACTTTAGAATGAAAATCGGGGGCTCGATTGTTATTGTGTTTGGAAGATCTGCTCAGCAAGCCTTGTTCTGGTGACTTGTGAGAGTGGGCACCCGCTTCAGTGAGCTCCTGGAACGCTCATAAATTAAAATAAGACTCTTTGCCTAAAGCTAGGAATAAATAAATCTGAATTGTGAGCAGAGATTGTTTTTCCTTCATGCAGCGTGATTTTCCTACAGTAGTCGATAGCTATTGTCTTAGCTCCAAAGGTAAGATTTAATGGCTGCACAGGTTCAATGTCACTGAATAAACAGCAGCTCGTCCTTCTTTCTTATCAGGTTTTTAGCAACCTTCACCTACGAGGAGCTTTTGCATGTTATAGATTGCAAATGCTTTATTTATTTATTTATTTTTATTTTTTGCTCTCTGATAATATTTATTGTTACGTGCTTCTCAATTTAGTGTGTCTTTTTATGTGACCATTAGACGGGGCTATGCTTAAAATTCTGTTCAGTGTTTTCCTTGAAAACATTGCACAGGAAACCTTGCAATTAAGGAAGTCAGAATCTTCTATATGTAAGTGATCCTAAAATTTTCCTACCTTTGATTAAGCTGGCCTCTGGCAGAGGCTGAACAGGGATGAAAGGAGCCCCTTGACTATGGAAGGAGGCTACTTTAGCGGGGTGGCTGGGTGCAGACCAGACGAACAAATAAGGGACAGACTGTAATGGGATACTAAAGCCAAGCAGAAGGAAGCTTGCAGGGGAGACAGAGAGACATACCCAGCAGGTTATCACAAACATTTCAGCCTCAACACAGCAGAGACAAGGCCCCATTACACAAATACAGAGCTTACATCCCCCCCTGCTCCTCTGTCCCTCAGTTTTTCTTTGATTCCGTTTCACTGCTTAGGCTTTTTTGTTGTTTAAAGCATCACAGCAACTAAAGAAAACTCAACTTCATCATTATTATCCAAGTTTTCACTTGTTATTTGAATGCCTTCCTTTCACAAACTGCAAGCACCAAATGTGTATTTGTTTCCCCCGCTGCCTTGGTGGCCGGGATGTTTTGAACACGCCGTATTGATGGCGGTGACTGCTTTATATAGCACTGTGGCTTTGCCACAGCCACTCACAGCTTACTGTATGCGAGGTTATGATCAAAAAGCCCAGCAGCATCCACGAGTACCATATGGTGCCCAAGAACATGCACACAATCCAGCTCTCTCTCCTCTTCACAAACAATAACAAAAAAAGTTTCAAATAGAGACTCAAAAAAATCCCCTTCTAACAACCGCCTGGAGAATTGGTTGCATTTTCTTGTTAGGAAGGTTTATTTGGGAGGATATTATTGATTTCTATCTATTTTACTTCCTTATTGTAACAGCTTGAGTGGTAGAGACCAACAACAAGCACAAATGGCTCTTCTGAGTCCAGCGCACTCGAAGACTCGAAGTTCCAGTGAATTTATCCCACAGTTCCTCGTATACTCCACTTAGAGTTTGATGTCGCTTTGCATTTATGGTCCTTTGTCTACAAAAGCAAAAAGCTTTACTTAATTGGTTGTATTGCGCCCCTTTGTCTTGGTCTTTTGTGAACAGTGGGATACTGGTGATGTAAACCTAATTTTGGAGAGCAGCGCAGCCTTTCCTGTGGCTAAGGGCTGTCAGCATACAATTAACTTTTGGCATAACATTGTATACTGTAACACTGTGTGGCTCCTAGGGGAGCAGGCTGCCACTAGATGAACATACTCGGCTAAACTTATATTTTATAGCCTTTTATACCGACTGGAAACAGCAGCTTTACCAGCCACAGCCCTGCTGAGGCATTGTTTGTGAGTACCGAGTGATCACATTAATGCAGCTTTTTTCTTTACTATTAAAATCAATTTGACTCCTGCTTTTGATGTGCTTTTGTAATTTTGCGTTACTCAGTATCAGACTAACCTAACAGAGATAAAAGTACAAATGTTTCTAATGCTTCATCGTGAAATCCCCACTGAAAAAAGTGGCATGTTCATATCCAGTTCATTTAGACCGATAATGAATTCGCTCGTAACACATCGCTGTGAAGTCATTGGCTGGTCACTTCAGACATTTCAGGCTCTGGTTGCCTAGGTTACCCTTATTCTTAACAATATACTTTTCTCTCATTGATAGCTGGTTCAACTTCGCTTCAAAGTTGAGAAAAGTTTATCGTGGGTCCGCCCACTTCTTATCACCAGCGGGTATTTCACCCACAGTCACTTGAAGTTGTGGAATGTCATTCAGTTTCCGTGGCCCCTCGTCACCCGACTACTGCGACACTTCCAGTGTGGATGTAGCTTTTAGAATTTCACAACATACTTCTGCCGTTCTCTCCTTCAACAACATACCGGTACATAGAAAGAAGGATGTAGCGCCCAGAGACGCATACTAACAAGGAAGTTCAACACAGCCAGACTTTTGTTGCAAAAGCTGGTTTGACACAACCTAAAATCCCGAGGTAACAGGTAATACGACGGTGTTTATACCACCTGTGTGCACTAGCATGCACATATCATACAAAAATGATTCATATTGTAGTTTATTCAACTCTCGAGAGATCATCAGGTGAAAAATAGCTGCTGCTAAAAATCTACAACAAACATAAAAATAAAAGAACAATGAAATGCAACAGTGTTACAAATAAGACGAGAGATTAATGCTGCAGAAATCTGGTGATTTAACAAACAGAGAAGTAAAATTAACATTTTTATTCAGCGCTGAGTTTATTTGTAAGGTGATGGCTTCACATTAGAGTCTGAAACTTTAAACTGGACTCATTTAAACATTAAATTAAATCGCTTTAGTTTGTCAGCGGATCAAAGTGAAATTCATTTTATTGAGGGAACAGCTGTTGATGTGTGCTCTGTGCTCTGGTGGCTTCACATCCAGCAGTTTAAAAGAGCATTAACAGCATATTAGAGTCGACTATAATAACATTTAGACATTTTCAGGATCACCACATCAACGCATGCAGACTCACAAGACAATATGAGAATCACAGCATCGATATTGCACATAAAACATGCTGTAAATAAAAGAATCGGTGACATTTTGAAACATAACCTGCTCCTGACCAAGTAATGTGTTCAGCATGAGTTACCATGGTGATTTTGCCTGGTTAAAAGAGATCCACTGTGCCGCTTCTGACTTTAAGCTCGCTCCACGTAGCTCGCTAACTCTTAAACCTTCTTTCTAATGACCAACAGGCAGCCACACCTCAGTGAGGATGCACACAAAAAAGTATGGTTATATATACATATATAGGAAAACAACCCTTCTGCTTCTTTTATCCGTGACCTCAGCAAACACTTTCCTGTCAAGGCTGAGGATACAGCCGTCTTACAGTGGCACTGAGAGCTTTGAACGCACTGCAACTCCACAAACACAGAGAAATAAACAAACCGTCTTCACTAATGTGACAGCCCATTGCGCATCATTTATGCTGCAAAGTGTGAAAAGCGAACCACATACTGGAAGGTGCTGTAAATATACAGAAAAACTGTTACCAGCAAGAAAAAGAATACTGTTGTCGAGGGGCACTACTAAAACTGATGAACATGGTTAGGTACTGGCTTGATGTTGCCATGGTTACACATGAAACGACTGACTCGACTACCCAGAAGTGTACAGCTAAATGTTCTGTATTTAAAAACACCTAAACTTTTCATATATTTTCCACATGGCAGCCTGCATCATTTTGCATTGTGGAGAAACACAGAACGTTGGTCATTTAGTGGGAGATGGAGAGCAGCACACACTGTCTACAGTGTCCATTACGTTGGTCACCTCTGGCCCAGAAGCTGGCTTCAAAGAGAGGGGGCCTCATCTAACAGGCTACACTTTTTCTCTTCTTCTTTGAAGCTCCTCTTTTGATCAGTTCTCTTATCCCGTCGCCACCCACTGTTTGGTTCACAAAAACGGCAAATGAATCAACTCTCGGCAGAGAGAGAGAATTTGTCAGCCAGAAGAGAGGCAACAAATGTGTTTTTGAAATGTCTGGAACATATTTTAGTCACAGTCACCGAGACACACGTATTATAAAATACACACAGACACAAAAGACGCTGTTTGAGTGATGATGAGTGATCTCTGTATGGGTTCCCTGTCTCCTGGAGGCGGAGAGGAAGACTTGATAGCAGAGCTACTTCAGGTAGAAACACAAGTAAACCCAAGTGGAATACAACAACGTTCTTTGAGCCTGAGACATGCCAGCTGGGATTTTATGTCTTTTTGACCCTTTGAACTGTAAAAGTCTTGCACATTTGACTCACTTGTATTTTTCAGACTTTGACCCTTCTCTGATCTCACAGGTTCACTCAGAACATGATGCAACAGGATACAACGTGTTATCAGAGCTGCAACATGTAGTCGATAAATAGTTAAATAACATTTAAAAAAAAAGCAGTGTTTCCTTTTATTACATTTTAGCAGACAGAAAATAGGTTTTGGACTATTAATAAGTCAAGACAAGACATTTCGTGGCATCTCTTTGAGCTTTGGAAACTTTGATGTTTACAGTTTTTGTAGAATAAAATGAACTGATTCATTAAAAATTAAAATATTCATTAGCTTCAGTCCAACATTATACTATATATAACATCAGCCCACCTTCTTCTATTGTCAAGTTCAGTTCTAATGCTTGCGTGCCATTTTTGGCACTTTACTCGGGTGCGCAGGGTCCGCATGGGCACCCTAACTGCTCTACAACTACACAGTCCAACACAAAACCAGCTGTGATGCACTTTGTTTTCAAACCTTTCATCAGTTTCAACTACAGTAGCATGTCTGTTTAAGAGCACATGGACCAGCCTTTGCTCCCCACACGTCGCTGGTTCACCACTGTAATTCCTTTGGACTACTTTTGATAGATAGTGACTACTGCAGTTTAGGAGCCGCTTTGACCCAGTCATCACAGTCTGGCTCTAGTCAGACTCATGCTCGCCCGTTTTTCCTGCTTCTGAGAACAAAATGTTCGCTTGCTTCATTAGTTTCAACTTCAATAGCATACAGTTATTTGCTGTCATGCTATGTCATTAAAATGCATCACTGAAAATATATCTGCAGAGAAAGCGGGTGAATATAATCTGCGATGTATCAGCTTTAGCCTTTATTATGATATCTCCGTTACTTCCACACTCGATTACTGAAATATGCGTGGTGCTTTTAATGAGGTTCGCCAATCAAGCTGTTCCTTTTCTGACCTTTCGGTGATAAACAGCTGCTCTGCCCGGGCTTCTGTTTTCTCTGCAGTCTAGACAAGCACTTTGATTATATTGACCAGTCCAATCCATAAGGAAAACCTTGAGCTGCCCAGAAGAGGCATCACTTCATAACTGCAAGTCAATGCATAACTGCAAAGACAGCATCACTCTCACACACACACACTCACACACAAACACACACCCGGGCCTTCCTCTGCAAACATGCCTCTTCCACACCTCGCTCAGACGTGACGTGTCCCATTTTTAATGAATCACAGGGGTTAGCCGGATCACCTAGCGCCAGATTCATCTCTCCCCCTGTAAGACCGTCTGTGTCTTCATATAGTAAACCACAATAGGTATTGAAAACAGCAGCGGGCATGTACCTGCAGCAGTCCCTTTAGCAGCACAGAGAGAGTCTAAAGATTATGTAAAGTAATTCAGTGAGTGATGAGAGAGGAGCAGGCCACCACTGACAGCAGGTTTAGCAGGTATGTAGGTCACACAGGGGGAGGCCTTTTTTGCATTTTTCCCTTCCGTGTCTATTTTTGTGTTGTCTCCCTCCCTTACTTCTTTACTTAATCAGTTATTCACTTATTCCTTTCATCTCCTTGCATCACAGTATTCTGGCTCTTTTTAAAAAATCTACTCTGTTGTCTTCTGACAGACTGTGGTGACTTTCTCGCACTACCTTGGACGAAATGGGTAATCGAAAAAGACTAAAAAGAGAGATTAAGGAGGAGAGACTTTGCCAATGGAGACAACATTTTTTACTGGCTTTTGTGTTTCTTTCAAACCCTTTGCATTATCAAAGGATTGCCAGTGGTCATTTTTGTAGCATATCTGAACCCCCTTCTTCTCCCGCCATCGCTGGCTGCCTTCTAATCATCTTCACTTCTCCCCGAGTAGTAGCTTAACCCCAAAGCAGATGGTGTCCTGTTCTCTTTTCACTCATTCGGAGTACTTTGTGTTTTCTCATCTTGTCAAGCATGGCCCAGGCCTCTGTAATGAGCTTGGGCCTTTTCAGTCTGTTTAGAGGACCCTGACACAACTCGGAGCCGCCCCACCACAGCCACCACTGCAAGGTTACCCGAACCCGCTGGGGAGCACAATGCTACTTAGTGTCCACAACCCCTTGGCCTTTTCTTGGGGAGAAGAAAGGCAGAATATTAATGAAGACTCTTGGCTTTTCAGGAGGATAGCAGTAGAGAGGGGCGGTCAGTGTTTACTGAACAGGCTTGTTTTCATCTCCCTAGCCCGCAGGTCACAGCTCAATGCTCTTTAATTGGCTCAGATTGTCAGACAGTGTTCCATCTCATAGAAAAGAAAACTCTAGCTATCAAATGCTGCCTCCAGCAGCAGCAGCACCACCACCCCCTACTGCCTCCCTTTACAAAATACCCCCCTCTTTTTACTGCTTTGAGAGTGGCAGCTCATGCAGCTAAGCTATTTCCACAAGCATGTACTACAAACTTAAAATTAACATATGAAAATGGGTTGCTTTCCACATTTACCAGCTCATTAGTTCTTTTGGTTGGGCACTTGTTGAGGTCCACCCGTTCTTGTTTTGCCTGAGCAGGGATGTCTTTAATTATCTTTGCAGTAGGCATATCAGACCCAAAGCTATTAGCCCATGCAAAGTTCAATGAGGGACTCTTTGATACTTGTTAAATATACATGGCCCAGTACAGACCAGGCCCGAGTCCCCCATAGACCACCCAGTTTACATTCTGAAAATAATTTTCCTCTCATCCCCTGAAAAGAATAGAGCACCGACAGATACTGGCAGCGACCTTGACATTTTCCTTCTTTTTCCTCTCAAGATAACGTGCTATTGAACAAGCAATGGCTCTCCAACTGCATTACAAAAGCTCCAAACAACAGACTGAACTCAGGCAAAATAGAAGTACTTAATGCACACAGTACAAGACGTCGTGCGTTCTCTAGTGAACTGTTCATGTGCTGATGGCTTTCAGTTGTTCCTAGACTGATATTGCCATGGCTCATGTTCATTGTTAGAGTGGAAGCAGCTGGACACCTGTGTGATCTGCTTGGGATCAAAGCTCCAAGATGTGTTCAGACACACCAGACCAGCCTGTCATGCCATGCTTTAAGGATCAAATGAACAGAAGAAATTCTCCTAAGGGAACTGACGCTGTAGAGCACAGACACTTCTACACCTCGATCGATTTTTTTTTCTTTTGTCTTTCTTTTTCTTTCTTTTTTTTAACTGCTCAAGATGACGAGATAAATTAAAAAAAAGAGCGTGAGATGTCCTGTGGCTAAGGGACAAAGGGAACCTCCTGTTCTGCTCACGGCTCCTGTCTGGAACATTAAACAAAGACGGTTCCCATGCTGCTATGTGGGTGACCCATAGGGACTGCCTCCCTTGTGAGCTGACTGAGTTGGAATGACAAGACCATTAAAAGTTGCGCAAAAGCAGAAATGCTGGTGGTCATGACAAACACCATTTAACAATGATGAGTACACTTATCACACAAAAGCTACAGCTAATCAAAAATCTGTCTCTTATTCAAACAGTGTTTTCACATTTAACTTGTCGCTGCTGCAGTTCAAACACACTTCCTGCCGTCGGTGAATATTGTGCTGCGGTATACTAATGCTGACCAACAAAACGCTAACTACCGCTTGTCTAATAAATGAATGGAAGGTGGGGGGATGTAATTTTCTGCTTGTCTGCATACGAGGGTGACTTATGCCCAACTCTCTTCCTTCCTCTCCCTTCTCTTGTGTGTGGAAATGTGAGCGCATGCAGTTTTCCTCCTTCTTGATGGGTTTTTCTCTCCAGGATGTTTTTAACTGAACTTCTAAAAGGCTGAAATGACAGAAAAAAAATGTTAAAGAACTTAAAAGTTAGTTAATGTTTGAAATGTTTCTGATATTCTGGGTGACCTCTGCCCATCTCTAAATTAGTCCGGCTTGATCTCCGTCTCCCTCGTCTTCACCAAAACACGATGTTATCGCGACCGATAATAACTGATTGCAGTTCAAATATATGGAGTCAGATCAAAAACCCTTTTTGAAAATCTCATTACCAGTCACCTCATCCAAGTTTGCCGGTCTCAGTGAAGTCGAGTCTCTCTTTTGCACGGCCTCACTCATAAATTTGGGGTCGCTCATCTGTTGGGATGGCAGATTTTGTCACCTAATGTAAAGTCTTTCATGCATAATTGATCACTAATTCCAGTTGTGACAGCACATCTGAATACTGCTGTGTTGATTAAAGAAGTAATGCATGTGTCTAGTTAGGTGTCTGGGATTTTTTTAAAAAACACACAAGAGCTCAACTTCCCCCAAAGGGCCAGAGCTTTACTAAAACTAAGATGTAGATGTGTGTTGTAATAAAAACGTCATAAAACATCACCTTTGACATATGAACTTGAAGCGTTACATACTAAAATGATGTATTTTATTATCTTTACCCATATTTTTTGGAGCAGAACTGGTGGAAACCTTCGGCTTTTATAAATTAATCTGAAGATTTGTTCATGCTGTGTGGAAATTTTGCAAAAATTGATGTTGTCATCATGGCATTATATGACGTGTTTTGTACAGCTTTCTCCATGCCATTACTTTATATGATTTCTTGAAATTTGGTTTCCAAGATCAACTTTAAACTTGGGTAAGTGTAAGTCAAGGTCAAATGCTTAGCCGGCCTAGGTACTCGTGTTCCCCACCAAGGCTTTGTTAATTGTGAAGTTTGAAGATGATCCATAAAAATCTGTGGGTAAAATAAAGTTTTGCTGATTTGCACATTAGGTGTGACCTTGACTGGAATTTCACAATAATTAAATCAGGTCAAGCATTTCATTTGTATCTACCATCACACAAAATTTGAACAAGATATCTTGAAAACTTCAAATGCTAGACTGCTAACAAACAGACAGACGGGAAAGAAGGTTATATATGTATTTCAATTATTCCTATAATAACGTTATCCTGAATTGTTCTGAAGTAAAAATCTGATCTCTCGACAGCCTTAACGCATTCTGCTCTCTCCACAAAACAACACAAACTGCCTTTTAGTAGAGTGGAAAGAGAATTAAGAGACCTTGTTGCACAAGTGCACGAGACGACAAGTACATTAGAATCTGTGGTTTGCGAAACAGATGCCTCGCAGGTCCTCAACTGGCAATTTCATTAAATGGCATCAGCAAAACACCAGTCTCGGTGTCAACATTAAAGAGGTGACTCCTGCATCCTGGCCTTCAAGCCAGAGTACAAAGAAAAAGACCAATTTCCTCCTACAACAGGACAACGACCCAAAGCACAGCTCCAAGCTATGCACGAAGAATTTAGAGTGGAAGAAGTCAGCTGATAAGCAATCAGCAGAGAGGCCAGCACAGTCACCAGCTCTCAATTATTTTGCCCTCTTTCTGTAGACTCACATTAACCCATGTACATACAAATTCTGCAACCAGGGCTGAATGCTCGTAATTTACATACCAGCATGGAGGCTGGGGGTCACCATCAAGGACCCCTCAAGTCCTTGGTATTAAAAAAACATTGCTGCAAGCTGTCCACTTTTCCTGCTGAGGGAGTAGTCAATTCACTCTGTTTTTCTTCTATTTTTCTTATCTGCCCTCTGTGGACTGTGCTTCTCCTTCACCAGAGGCCCATTTTTCTCTCACTCCCTCCCTCAAAAAAAAATCTTGTTTATGTGTTTACCACAGCACCCTCAGATGCTCCTCTAAATGATAGCCCTTTCACTGTCAGCACACAGGAGTCATATTAGAGAACGAGACAAACCAATGCTGCTGTTCCCTCCGAGCTTCAGTCAGAAAGAAGCTGAAGCCACAATCAACTAAAAATCTGAACTTTTTTTTTTGCTTTGTTTTGATCAGTGTTGGGTATCGAAAGGGGAGGAGAGGAGGATGCTACCCCAGCTCCAAGACTGTGTTGTCATTACCTATGAGAGAACAATAAAGGAGCATCTGGAATGAGGCCGCTGCTTCAGTGAGCTCCTGCTGCTACGCGTAGACATGCTAAGCTAGTTCATACGACGGAGGCTCCGCTCCAGTGTCGGGCACATTTCCCATGTCTCGCCATCAGCTTTAATGCATATAGAGATTATGTGGAAAAGCGTTAATGAACGGCATATCATTTGATGCGTATGCATAATTAATTACTTCACCATTGATGCCATACGGGTACCTCCAAAACACATCTGGCACAATGTGCGTGTCATGCTTCCTGTCAGTTAATTCTATTACAGCAGGAAAAGCTGCTTCTTTGATTAATTTATAATAAGGCAGAAGACATTAAAGGGAAATTCTGGGTTATTTAGAGCTGCTTTCCTTTTCTGGTTATTTTTCATCTGGATGAGTCATTTTGGTTCTTTCTGATAGCGTTTTACTTAAAGTAACGTCTGGGATCTGGGGACAGACTGGCGAAAAATTCAAATTAAGTTTTAAATAAGTTAATTTAAGCCAGATAATTTAAACCAATTATCACTTTGAGGAGAAAAAAACAATTTGAAGCACGCTTGTCACACAGAAAAAAACTGCTGGCAAGCACAAATGAATCAAGATTTGTAGTCTACATATGGTGTGTGTGTTGCTCTTTTCCCACATCAATTATTCTCCTAAGTATAATTATGTTATTACTGATAGAAATCACAGCCATTGTGACAAAGCAATAAAAAATAACATCCAAGTTATAAATAACCAGAAGATAATAAGGGCATAATATAATTCCATGGCCGTTTCCATGCCACAGATCAAACGGTAAAAGAAAGCAGGAGGATATTGTTGTTGCTTCATCCTTCCTGCTTTTCTGCAGTCCTTGAGTCCCGGTGGTGTCTCGGAGAGGAGAAATTTATCCCAATATGTTGCAACAGATTAAATCAGTTTTATACTGAAGAAGCAGTATAATGGATTTTCTACACAGCTGACAGCGTCCTAGTGAGACAGCCAGCGAGGGAAAGCTATTGTGCAATGCGCAAACTTTCATCTCGCTTTGAGGACCTTGGATACCTGCAATTACAATCGTGAGCGTATAATGACCTCAACCGCAGCCTTGTTCCTCTGAACATACAGAACACAGGAGCAGCCTTAGACTCCATGGTTGCTTCTATCATGCCGAACCAGTTGTATTTGTTTACATTATCACCACACTGGGGAGTGTGGTTATTTTTACGGCCTGCTTTGTTTGGTTGATTGCTGTAGCAAAAGGGGGAAGTGCGGAGGTTTGCTCTGGGAGTGAGTACGAAGGAGTTGTGCGACTACAGAGGTAGCAGGGAGGATAGACGGGGAGAAGGAAGCACGTAGAGGAGGACTGGTGGGCGTATGTGTGTGTATGGTGGGTGTTTTGGGGGGGGGTCCCAGGCTGCCTTATGGGAATGGCGGTTTGTAATTCATTTCGATTGCATCTCTCTCCCTTCTCAGATTTTGTTTTGTTCTGTTTTGAAGTGTTACACTTTAGGAAGGCGCTGAAATTCCAGGCATGAGAGTTTAAGCATCAGGATAAATTGAATCCTGGACTGGTTCCAGGACGATCGACTCAGTTGGATATAAAGTAATTTGACAAAAGCCACAAAGAGTCGACTTTTGGGGGGGAGCTGAATAATCCTGCATAATGGCTGCGTGTACTCAAACTTGAGCCTTTTTAACCGCATCTGCATGTACTAATCGACTTTTAAAATAGCTAACATGTCCATATTTGTGTGTTCTCCATGTTACAGTCTCTCCGATGAACGACACTGGCACCAGCAATGGAGGTGAGCGGAGATTATGCGTTTTCAGAGTACCCACTTTAAACACTGACGCTCCCTAACAGCCTGACAGCCACATCCCTTCCTCTATTTCTTCCCTTTTTTTCACATCACGGCACATATTAGCCTTTGATTATGTAAAAGATGCATTTAAATTTTAGAGCTGAGAATCTGCAGACAGCATCAGAAGTCAGTTTTGTAATGAATTCACATATAAAAAAATCATTATGAGATGTTCGCATAATCTTCGGTCCTGATCTGAAGCCGTTTCTCTTAGCTCCACTGTAACTACAAACCAAACTCAGACTCACAAGCTTGGCAAGGCAGCACTTGTTTAGGTATATTGATGCTTCTTGGCACAGAAAACTGCGAAGGGCTGCCTGATTTTCATGGCCTCTTGTAATATTTCCCCACTCTTCTTTCTTTTACTCCCTTCTAGGAGAGACAAATGATCCCGTCGAGGACTCAAAACAAGCTGATTCAACTCTAACTCAGTCCAAAGGTAAAAGCTTGAAAGAAGCACTCACACTCGCTTACTGGCTCACACTTATGTCACACACATCTCTATAAGTGGATTCTTATTAGTGGCCACAGCTGCTGAATTAAAATTCACTTCTTTTCGAGAATCCTCCGCTGCGCACAGCCAAGTGTTACCCAGCTTCACCCTACTTGTCTCCACCCCCCACCCCCGTCTGTCTCCATCTCCTCGTCTCTGTAGGGGCAGGCGGCAGGCAGGCAGTTTGTACGTGCTGCTTCAGGGCCAAATGCATTTGTAAATCCTCTGTACCCATTTCAGGTCTGCAACTATAACCCTGATATTTTGGTATATGCGCGTCGGCACGTCTTTGGAGATTGAGTATGATGAATTACCTGCACCCTCAACTATTGGACATTTAATAAATCAAGTGTGCAAAGCATATTGTTTTAACATGCAGCCAAAACAGACTGTAGGGGTAATAATAATGCCAATAAATCATATCTGATAAGGATACTACACTAGTGTAATCCTCAGGTCTTCATTGAGATTTAGGCTAATAAGACTGCATATAATTTGAATGTAGTCATCTATGGAGGAGTGCTATTAACTTCTGTGAACACGGTTGTTCTCTGTGTGGGTCCAAAGAACCGATGAGCCAAAAAAGGAGAAAAAAAATGGGATTCGGATTTGGGCGCCGTATAGTTTCCAGGTAGAAAAAAATTCATTAAGCAACTGCTACGAACAGATTGTTGGGGTTGAATAAATAGGACAGGGAAGCAGCATATGAAATAACTTGGCAGAGGTAGGCGGGTTGGTGTAGAAAGGAGAGAGCTTAAACAATGCCAGACAAAGCAGCCAGGAAAAGGGGGGAAAAAAGCCTGTTGCCGAACAACCGTGTGCATCAGGGTGGGACTGTGTACGAGGGAGATGGTTAGTTCATAGTGTGCCGTTAAAATTAGCCAGAGTACAACATCAAAACTTAACGTATGACATTATTAGAGCAAAGTTGATGGGTTGTTTTTATCTTCAAACACAAAAAACCACCACACAAAAATCACGTCATTTGCAGTGAAAAGGGAACAGAGGAAACGGATCTGCCTCGATGTCTCTGTCTGCTGCACACAATATTTCGAGCATCACTGAGCTGGATTTTGACAAATCTTTGAGTTGTTATAAAGTACGTGTCATCCCTGTTTACTGGCATTTACAGATTAGTGCTTTGTTTCTGTTTTATTTGACTTTTACTTATGTACTCCTTTACAGTCTAATGCAGTCCACAGCCAGAAATCTTGAACTCTTTCCTAAAATAAAGACAACATTTGATGACCTCTCCAGTACCCTTAATGGTGATCAGGATATGTCAATAAAAATGTGGTTTGATGACCTACAGTTTCTGGGTTTTTCCACTAACTTCTGCTCTATAAGAAGACCTCTATTATGACAAAAAAAAACACTCAGTTTAGAGAAGAGCTTCAAGGGTTACTCCTAGTAGGCCTTCAAAACACAGTGTTGTGCTCTAAATGTGAGGAAATGTCTTGTTATTTGTTTCTGTTCAGGAGCTGCTGAGAATAAAGAATGACCAGCTGAGGGGAAGACAATCAGCCTCATCTGACAGCCAGCAAACTGTGCGAAGGCCACACTGGTGTCAGCCTGGCCCATGTCAGTATGGGCTCTGACACTGGCCCAGGAAAACCAGTTACTCACAAGATGCTCACATTCCCAACTTTACTTACCCTCCCCTCTCTTGGTTAAGCTATTCATCCCTGAAATATGTATGTACTATATGTATATGTATGTACAAAACCTTACTTATAGGACTTGAACATATCAACCAGAAAAGATGAGCCATACCTCACTGTGTGTTAGAGTCATACATCATTCTGCCCGAAGGGTGCAATGAGATAAACCAGGTTCAAGTCTTGTTATTTGATAAACCCACTGTGAGAGCATGGTGAAGCTGTCAGAGGACAACAGCCACAGCTCCTACATGTTGACACTCCCGGCTGGGTGATGCTAAACATCAACCATCCTTTTAGTTTTTACTGACGCCACCAGTACAGTCACGATGGCACTCGGCAGTGGGACGACACCCTGCATTTGTAAGCTTCTTTGGAGTGCAACACACTGACACCTGCCATGTCTCCTCACACACCGCCGCAGCTTCGATTTCCATTCTTTAGTCAGATCGGCCAATGCCCTGATTCGCATTGTGGTCTGTGAGGCGATGTGCTGCTTGCCAGGCCTTTCATCTGAACATCACTAATCAAGTCTCATCTCCGCTGCTGCCGTGACTGCAGCTTTATTCATTTTACCCAGGAAACTGTTCATTAACGCCCGTGCACATAAACGAGGATGTGAGTGTCTTTTCAACAAATCGATTTGAGTCTTCTTCTTCTTCTTTTTTTTAATTTCCCCCCTCCCCCTTTCCTTTTTCTTTGCCATTTCCAGTGCATGCCAGGAAATTGCTTTGATCTTCACCTACATAAACAAGAATTGCAGTCTTCTTCGCTTTCGCTTGTCTTCTTACCAGATTGTCTATAATTGTATCGAATGAATCTGCCTTATTTCATATCAAATTACAAAAAAAAATAACCATCACAATCACAGACCTGGGGAGGAGCTGTATGAGTTCTTGGTTGTGTATTGCTTGCAGATGATTTGTATTTTTAAGTACGTGTAATGGCTAACACCTGTTTTTTTTTTCTTTCATTTTTAAAAAAGGGGTTTTGGTTTCTTTCAAATGTTGGTATGAGTCATGAATTATTTTCAGTGGTGCCATACTAAAGATCAGAGAAATTACAGTTCTAAGAAATGATGCCTTCATACTTTGATGTTTGCTTTGCTAAATTATAACAACAACAAAAAACAACTAATAAAGTTTAAGGTGGAAGCAATGGGTCAGCTTTTAATGTACCTTGTTTTGTGTCTTGATTTGTTGCTATTGTCATGACAGCAGCTTATGTTTTATTTTATTCTAATAGCGACCAGCACAGTTGGTTTCCTCTCAGTTGTGTGTGAAATTCAACAACTGTAACAGAGCAATCAGCCGTGTGTCTCTGGGCAGTCAGAAACAATTAGTCTGTCCTTTGATCTCCTGCATGCTCACTCCCTGGCCCTCAGGCTCTCCCTTGTATCAAACGAGACAAGATATCTGGCAGAACCTCTAACCCCAGATCCCTCCCACCCTCTGAGAAACGCCTGAGACCTCACAAGGAGCTTGTTACCACAGTCTCAGCAGCTCTCCAGAGCCAAACTTATCAAAAAAACCTCTTATCTGCAACAAAACCAGGACATATACAAACAATTAGTCGCTGTGGCCACGATTCAAAACCTTGGCCGCGCATCACCTTATACTTAAACTCACCTTCAATCTCTGCTGCACACTTAATGCAAAATCGTGTGACTGCCTGAAAAATACAATGCTACCATGAGAAGAAAATCTGTTGAATGGCAGAAATCCAAGCGCACAATAAAACACAGACTTCACCTGTAGGACAGTAATGTGCATAACTATTGCATAGTAGCTCAAAATCGGATGGTACTTTTCATAATTTCATCCATTTGGACACAGTCTCCCAACACGACTGGTTAAAATGCAGCATCAAACAAAGCCTCCACTGTGTGCAGACACTCACTGGTGTATCTCTCTGCTGACCTCCTCCATACTTTTGATAATGAATTGAACCAAAACTTATAAATTTGGATTTATCACTCCATAACAGCCGTTGCCACTGATGCTCAGTCCGGTTATTGTGTTATTTGGCATACCTCAGCCTTTTCTCCCCGCTTCCCTTCCTTATGAATGGCTTCTTGACAGCCACCCTTACACTGAGACCATTTCTGATGAGGCTTCAGTAAACAGCAAATGCATCAGCTGAAGTGTCAGATGCATCTATCTGATCCTATGTCACTTCTTTGGTGGATTTTTCCCTATTTCTTAAGGACACGATTTGCTGTTCATCTGCTATAGAAACATTTTTAAGGCTGTCGCTTCTTTTGTCCTCCAATTGTTCAGTTTCCTTATTGCTTTACGTACGCTTAGATCTGCCACGTTTTCAGCTCTTTGGGAATCACCTTGTGGTGCAAAAATACTATTTTATGCCTGTCAAACTGTGTTATGTTTGGCATTTTTCAGAGACTCAACTAAGAAATGAGAACTAATTAATTTTCTTGACAGGCTGGTGTTAAAGTGCCTAAAGATACAATTGCAAATTGGTTCTTTGCTAAGTTGTCTATTATGTGTAGACACAGCACAGGTTCAGCACTTGAGTTAGGAGCCTTTTTATTCTTGAATGATTCATATGGCAGTGTTAAGTGGATTTAGAAACAAAAAAAACCAAACAAACAATTCCTTTGGAAATGGTCCGGTGCAAGGACTGGAATGAAAGTGAGTGACAAAAGCAGCCAATCTCCAAAGTAAAATGTGGAAAGCCCACAGAAAGCCTGGAGAACTATCTCTCAATACCACTTTAAACATTACAAGAAAGCAATGAGGGATGGCTCAAGAATTTTGCACAGTACTTTTTATCCCATTTAAATAGAATTTGCTGACTTGATGACGTCACACATTTTAAAAGTTAGATGTACCCACTGTGACATCACCCACTGGTTTGTGGACTTGCATGTTGAAGCTTTTTTGGACCCAGAAGTAAACACGTTTAGAAGAAAAGAGGAAACTCAAAGTGATTACCTTACACTAGGCCAGGAAAGTGCACAGCACAGACACAGATGCCTGCTAATCCCTGCTAATTAACACACTAATAAATCAGTCAGCAAAATTAGAGCACAGATAAGCTATACCAAATAGTGACACGGTAAGCAATATTTTTATTCAGATTCTTTAAAAAAGCACCACACCACCACAAACAGTCGGTACAGCTCATTAACTTGAATTAACTGAGGTGAAGTCTCAAGTCAACACATAATTGCCAAATAAAATGGTCACAGACTCTTACTAATGCAAAACCTTTTGCTTTAATAAAATCTAAAGGCGTGAACGATGAAAAATCTTACCTCCCTAGACACCCCTCGGATTCACCAATGCCAGGTTTCCATGTAAAATCACAAGCAAGTGTGCCAATATGGCAGCTTTGTGTGGTTCAGTGTAAATAAGCAAAGGTGTCATCTGAATACCATTAACGCATTTCTTTAATAAAAAAGAGCTATAGATACATAAAGAGGGGGGGGGGGGGGGGGAAAAAAACAACCCACCCCCCCCACAAACCACCCCACAACAA
>VURO01049324.1:6498-37288 GCA_015108175.1 Pelvicachromis taeniatus | reverse complement strand
GCCCTGAGAAAAAAAAAGAAAAAAAAATTAAAAAAAAACCCTGCAAAAAAAAAAAAAAACGCTGCAAAAGCACACAAAACACAACGGAAATAGGAAAAAACTGAATGGAAATGTTTCTGGGGAGACAATAACCTGACGGACCAGTTACACGAACCAAAACATGCTAACAATTGCACTGGGACTGGGAGACAGTGGAGGAGAGGTAAATGTGTTTTAATCCAGATATCTGTAATCAGATATCTTCCAGATATCTGTAGTATTATAAGAATCATGAGATTACAACACATTATCCTCTCCTCCACTTCTTTGAAGTGCCTCCCAGTCCCAGTGCAATTGTTAGCATGTTTCAATTCAAGCAACGTGTCCGTCGGGTTATTGTCTCCCCAGAAACATTTCCGTTCTGTTTTTTCCTATTTCCGTTGTGTTTTGTGTGCTTTCTGAAGGTGTTTTCTGAAGTTGCAGTGCAGCGTTTTTCTTTTTGCAAGTGTTTTCTGAAGTTGCAGTCCGTTTGGCCTCTCAGGGCCACTGTAAAATATACCTCAAATATGCACTATAAAAAAATGTCTGAACCTTTTTGTGTTGACCGTCACATGGATATTATTCATGTCCTATAGCAAAATTAAAACAACAGAAAACACAAAGTGCTTTATAAACCTACATGTTCACAAGAGACATGAAAAGCTGAAAACTGTGTTTTGTTGTGTTAATTAATTATTATGAAAGGTAAAAATCACAGTGATTTAGTGGTCATTAAAACTGATGAAGATTTCTCTGATAAGTCATGACACACTGCCGTTCCCTACATAAGCTACACAAGTTAAAAGCATCGGTATTGGCAGTAATGGCCCTGTATTCACTTGGTATCAGAACAATACCAAACTTTGCAGTAATCAAACAGCACTATTAAACAATCTCTAAGGATGTCTGGCTGTTTTACCGCCCTGCTTGACAACCGTTCATCCGACCTGCTGCACAGTCGCCGGATGTCTCGCTGGGAACCAAAGGAAGCGCGCAGTTGAGTTTGAAGTTGTTGGTTTGAGCACTACTCATGTTTTGGCCAAAGGTTGTTTTCTGTTCCATGGTAATCGCATGGGAAGCGACACCCATTAGTATTCAATTAAATCTCAGCAAAGAGCAGGCGTGCGGCAAGACTGGCGGGTGCAGTCCTGAGAGACTTGCTGCTCGTGAGCACACATCGAGAAAACGCCCACCTTCAAGTTGAAGAATATTAAAATTTTGAGGTGGCAGCAGGGGATTTATCTTGTTTAAGCAATAAAAAATTTATACTCTCCTTCAAAGTGACAAGATAGAGGGGAAAAAATTAATTTAGGCAGTGGTGAAAAACCCCAGGTGCAACTCAAATGTACAAATGAAAGTTTTTGAAAAGTGTCTGGAGTGGCCTTCAAAAAACCTGAGTGCTCCAGGGAGGAAGCAGAACGAGATCATTGAATCCATCGTAAATGCTTTTTGCAGAAGCGTTGCCTTGTCCATTCAGCTCAACAGAAGAGCGTTGGAGGCCGCTGGTGATGGTCATGTTGTTTTGACCTGCAGCTCCTTGCTCTAAATGCTAGTAACACATATCTCATTCATTTGTTTTGCTCAACACCAAAAGTGTTTGATCAGCTCTGTAAATATGGGTGAAATCAATCATCTTTTAAACACAGTAGTTCCTGTTTTTATGGTGCTGCTAATTGTTGAAGCTGTTGTTTTTTAAAAGAAGAGAAGCATATGTTGCTTTTATGTAAAGTAGAGAGAACTCACGCAAACACAGGGAGAACATGCAAACTCCACACAGAAAGACCCCGGCTCGGTTCAATTGCTGATGGTGGAATTGAACTCAGGACCTTCTTGCTATGAGGCAACGGTGCTAATTACCAGAGGTGAGACCAAGTCACTGTTTTGCATGTCTCAAGTAAGTCTCAAGTCTTTATCCTCAAGTCAAGTCCCAAGTCCGAAACTTTGAATTTCAAGTCCTTTCAAGTCTTTTTTTTTTTTTAAAACAATGTTATGGTAACATAATAACAATGGTAAAATATCAAGTCTTTTCAAGTAAACAGGTTCAAGTCCAATTCAAGTCCCAAGTCGTTAGTGTAAAAGTCCAAGTCAAGTCTAAAGTCATAAAATTAATGACTCGAGTCCACACCTCTGCTAATTACCATGCCACTGTGCCACCAACTTAGAGAGTAATCAGGTTAAATTGTTTTTCTTCTGATGGGTTTATGAAAAGTTTAAGTCATGGAGTATTTCTATTGTGTTTGGGCTTTTAAAATAATTATATTTGTAATATTAGACTCCATGTAAATGCGTCCAGTGAGGCGAGCATAAACCTAGTCCCTTGGAGACTGGTGCATGAGCTGGCATCTTCTGAAAGAAAGTTGCCTTGGGAAAAAGGATGGAAGCTAGGCTATTATCTACCAGAGGGATAGTGGAAAATCCATGTAGCATACCCCTGTGGATTCTGGTGAGGTTACACATAGCAATATAGACGTGCACAGCTTTTAGTGGTCAGAAATGGCTGCCACTACAGTACTCATGCTAATAACCAGTAGTTTTGTGGGTACTTGTCATAGTTTCTATTAAACTTACAGTTAGTGCTAACTCTAACTTATAGTTTAAAATACCTTAATATGACAATGCTTCGTCAAAGTGAAATAAATTGTATGTAGAATTCAGAGTAGAATGGATGCGCTCCAGCCCCTCAGCACAAAACACCACAAAGCTGTCTGCTCATCGCTGCAGCTTCTTTGTAAGATTTTGCAACCAAACACAGAACTGGCGGGCAGTTTGTGGAGCGAGAGTTAGACTGGCGTGGACAGCAAAGAGGGAGGCAGCTGATGCACAGGTCTCATCACCTTCTCTTCACTTTTTGGCTGCACGATCACGCAAGAAGGATGGGAAAACTCAAGTCACACATGTTCGACGTATACTGCAGAGGTAAAGTGAGAACCAGGACCTTGAACAGGGGTATCAAACATATGGCCCGGGGGCCAAAATCAGCCCGGCAAAGACTGCAATTCAGCTCACAAGATGCCATTGAAAAATGTTAAGGAGAGTAATAATTTTGAACTTTAAAAGGTATTTTAATAAGTTTTACAGCTTTTTCCTGCTGTGGAAATTTACCATAGATAAGATAGATAAAATACTATCAATGTAATTAAGCAATAGATAAAAAAAAGTAATTTAAAGAAAACTTACAGTTTAAAAAAAAAAAGAGATACCAGAACCATTTATAACCATTTACACATTTATTTTTTTAGTTTGAGACCAATGAGTCGTGCTGACACACAAACCTTTCATTTACTACAGCAACATTTCTTTATCATGTAGAAAACCTAAGAAATATATTTTTAATCATATTTAAACAGTGTAGTGAAACTGTTTTCACTGACAGAAAGGGCAGTTTCATCCGTCAACAACAAATAAGCCCAATAGAAACATTTTACTGGTCATTTCATCGCAACCTCACCTGATTCAAAGTGAGTGAGAAGCGAGAGTAGCAGGAAACATGCATCAGTGAGTGCAGGCTCATGTCAGCATGCTAAGCTGTGCTGGTGTCCCAGTGACAGCACGGTGATCTGCAAGCAATTACAGTGATGGTCTCAAGCTTTCACAACAAAAGCATTTAACGAATGTTTTTAAACTGTTACACACTCCATCAAACTTATTTCCTATATGAACACACACCACCCACCACTACAGGTAATTTCATCACTGGGAAACACTGCAGTGAAATTTGGGCACAATAATAAAAAGATTCCCTGACATTTTTTATTTTTTTGCTAAACTGTAGAAGTCTTTAATAACTTTGTTATGTCTCATTATCTGTTTTTTTTTTCTCACTATGGTGATTTTGTTATGTCAAAGCACTCATCAGGTACATTTTAAACTGAAACTGCACAAGTCTCTCTCTTTTTTCCCTGCTCCTCACTGAGCAGTAAATTAGGGCTGGGCAGAGCATGTCTCTAATGGTTTTCCCATCAACTTTATAATTCACAGGGGTGGTATTCACACCTGACTTCATTTCACTGCCGTTTTCAAAACATTGCTTGGCTCAGTGTAAAATAAGTAATTTCACTGGGCTGTGAAACTAATGCGTGTGCCGCGGCTGTGCAGCAGTTAACTTGTTTTGCTGCTTTATAGCTCGAACTGTTTACAGGCGAGATCGGAAAAAAAGCCGCCAGGACTAATGTACAGCCTTGCGTTTCACTGGACACCCATCAGCAACGTCTGCTGATGAGCATTAGTTAAATTGGCATCGTTAGCTGTGCATTGGTCGTCATTATCCTATAGGTCAATGCTTTTATGTTGGGAACCAACCCTCCATTTGGAATACATGTAAATACATGCATGTAGCTTGTTTGAGTGCAATACGCCCTTTTTCGAGGGAGTTACACTGAAACAAGAAAATTAAATGATAATATTTCTTTATACAGCACTAATAAACTAAGTGCTATTAGGAAAGGAATGAAAAATGTTGCTCCGCTTTTTACAAATTTATTTCAGAAGTAATTATATTTTTTTCCATGTTGATTTTTTTTAAACCAGAGAATAACACCCTGAAAGCCTAATGAAAGAAAATGAAAAGCAGCAGCTCTAAAATCCTCAGTAATTACACTGGACATTAATAAATGCATTAGCTTTATTAAGCTCTAACTTTTTGAGCTGTTTGGTTATGCTGATGTTCAAATTCATTACAGCAAAAAAAAAAAAAAAAAAATGCCACCTGCAACTGAAAGTTACTACAAAGTGTGGGGATGACTCATCGATGTACAGAAAGATGGAGAACTTGCAAGCCAAGCAGAGGGGAGACTGGGGTTTGCACCTCGGCCATCTAATATGAATGAACTCAAATATACAGAGACGAAAAAGGATGCATTAAGAAAACATTGGGGTTCAGTTTAAAACTCTACTTTGCACTTGCCAGTTTTTACAAAGTCAGGTGTCATCTACATATGCAAACAGTTAAACAGATATATGTATGCATTTGTGTGATGGGTTAATCTGTATGTTTCTTGTCAGGTGGAAACAGTGCCAATCCTGAAACAAGATATACGGTTTCCACAGGATCCAGGTTATTTCTCAAACTTAGATTTCAAGTCTGAAACGTGGGTGTTTCCACTGGTGTTCACAGCGTTTATTTATTTATTAAATATCTTTTTTTAAACAACTAACTGCTTCCATTTGCTCTCCTGTACTAAACCAAACATTATCAGGCTAACACCTACACTTTAATAAAGCTTCTTCTCACTGCTTACCTCTGCCTGCTATACTCTGATATGTGCATGCTTATGTCAGTCAAATAGTGGCAGAAATCCCACTTCTCATATTCAGTCAGGCACCAGCAGCTCAAACTGCTCTATTGTGGTACAACAGAGCAGTTTGAGCATCAGTAAAATCCTTTATTTATCCAAAAACTGAAAATGTTCAGATTCAGAATGGCTTTTGCAAGAGTCTCCTGGGCAGCATTAAACTAACATGCTTTCACTCCATGGCAGAAGAAACCAGTTAAAAACACACATAAACCTGAACCATCGACCCTCTTGCTGTGACATAACTGAGCTCTGGCAGAGACACTTAGGTCAGTTGCACATGTTACGCTTTCACTTTCATGAAAGCTGAAAAAAAAAACCCTATGAGTCCTCCTAACCCGATGCACCACCTTCTTGGTCTGGACACTTATGGCTTCATTTCAGTCTCATGTTTGCAGACTTGTGATGATTATTGACATATGAGCAGGATCAATTTGACATAAATGTTGCTGTTTGCTCTATGAACACTCTATGAGTGAAGCGAACAGCAGGTGCAGCGTTCATAATGTAAATCAGGTAAGGTCTTTATGTTTGTTTGGGTTTTTGTGGGCAAAGTTATGACTGCACCTCAGATTTCAGGCTTTACTCTTTCATCGGTTTCTATGTGCTTAGAGGCTGAATTTCGCCAACTTTAATGTGACACCAAACAGCCCGAGCAGTGATGGTGCATTTACTATCAGTATTATCTGCTATCAGGGCATCACAGTATAAAGCAGTGGTTTCTGATATCTCTGGCCATTAAACTGTGCTGCTCGTGCTAACGTTTTTAAATCTAAACTCGAGGAGGAGCCGGAGCTTCCTTCCTGAGAAATGAACAGAAATGTGCTGCAGGCATTTTATCTGAATAAATAAAAATACTGCTGCTGTAGTGACTAAACCCATTGTTGTAATTCAGCACTGGGCTTTATTAGGTATACTAAATCTGTAGTACAGACAACAAGACCTCAATCAAACCAAGTAACATTATAGCCCACTCTGTATGAAAATGAATCTTGATTATTTTTTGTGTTTATTTACATGCATCTGTTTTCATAATTCTCCTGAAAACCCTGCAATGCACACACAGTTCTCAGAGGAGTGATTCTGCTGAATTAGTTTGTCTAAAATATGGTAACTAGCGCTGCCAGTTTGACTAGAAGTGTGTTAATATTACATATATTTTTTTGCAAATGGGCAAAGTCACAGCACTAATCAACAAAATGAGTCGCCATCTTAAGAGCTATTCGAATGCTGGCAGAGTCCTGTGCCTGTGTGATTAACCTAACCACTCCAGGCAGCATGTTGGCCATTGTCAGCACTCTCCGTTGCCAAAAAAAGTTGCCACAAACTTACACTGACAAATGAGTCTAAAATGTAACACCGATTACAGCCTCTGTTTTTTTGTTTTTTTCCTGTTGTCACAGCTGATTGTCGACAGTCCAGCGAACAACTGCGCTTACTTAATTTTTTTTTTTCCAACAAATTTGAGATTACATCTTGTTGAGAAGCAGATAAGCTTGATTGCTCGAGCATTTCAGCATCTCGCCTGTCACCGCTGATGGAACCTTCGGGGTTCTCCGGTGCCTCCGAGAACTGTTGCCGTAGCAACAGGCTGTAGTAAGCAAGGCCCTGTATGCATTCAGAATCAGGTGAATGCAGTTTAGGAAATGAAGAGAGAAAAAGTGAACGGGATGCTCCAGTCGTCGAGTCCAATTTTTCACAGCTCCATTTGCGGAGAAAATGTGCAAAAAGGTCAAGTTATGATAGGCTCATTTAATAATAAACTTTTTTTTTTTACTGCATGTGATGATGAAATAAATAAATGCATGGCTGGAATAGTGCACTGCAACCATTTCACGCTTCACAGGTGAGTAGCAGTGTGGTTGTGACACCTCCAACTGATCCTGGTAACCATACAGTAGGGCCTGTTGGATTTAACTTCAGACTAGGAGCCGCTTTGCTGTGAAAGGCAAATTAGAAATATCAGACCATTAGGTGGTGGAGGTGACATGCTCCTTTTTGAACCCACCACCTGTAAGCCACCTTTCCCTATTACAGGGCTGCCATTGCATTCATTTCTCTCTGTGGAAAGTTAACAGTGAGAAACAGCTATCTGCTGTGGTAAGTATGTGTACGTGGTGTGACCCTTAGGTGCGCACTGTATGGGTGTTTATTAATTCACAGATAAGGGTGGAGGCCGCTGTTCCTTCCCACTAGGATTCATTATTTTCTGTTCCCAACTCCTGCTGGTTATGTTAATGTATCATGAATTTCCATAACAAAATAGGCATCAAGGTAGGCAGAAAAATCACTCCAGCACAGCATGCAATTTAAATGTGCCATTTCACAACGAGTCATTCAGCAGTGAAGTGTGGATGGTTACAGACGCGCTAGCAGTCATCTTCCCAAGCTACTGCAGGGGAGGGTGGAGGGTAAAGCACAGCAAGTAGGGACATTTGTCAGTGTCCCCTTCGCTTTTTTAAGCACCGTCGTCTTTTGTCCTCTTTAACGCTTCGCTCTCGTTAAGCTGAATAACTCAAAATATATTCTTCACATTTCATTAAAAGTGAGAGTTTTCATTTGTTTACTACGACAGTAATGGAAAAACAATTCAGGGAGCTTAACACTGCTGTTGATTTATTTTGATGATGCATAGCATTAAACTCGATTAATAAATATGATTCATTTAGCATCATTGTCAAATTGTCGAACCTCCTGGAGAGGTGCTAACAATTCAAGCGAGCTGATTAAAATGACACCAAATGCCTCCTTTCAGGCTTTTCTGTCACAGAACGCCACAGCTTCTCTGCTAGATGCGACTCACGAAACACCTCAGACTGCAAAATACAGGGAGATTTTCTCATTCAGTGTTAATTGGCTCATTTATTATTTAGAAATGAAAGAACGGGGATTAGAGGAACTTGCCTAACAAAGTTTGGGTCTGTCGGTGCGGAGATGTGACAATGACATTAATGGAGGGAGGCTGGAGTGTCTGCAGACAGTCCATGCAACCCATCTCTCTCTTGTCAGCAGGCTAAACGCCTCCTGCCACAGCTGACAACTTTTGCAATTGATTAAGTCAGTCTTGTTGACAGGAAGACACAAGGTCACAATTATGATGAATGCTCTGCTGATTCTTTTAGTATTATGGAGACTCAGGGAAACAGTTGAATCTGCTTTTGTTGAACGTATGATTATTAGATTGGACAGACAACATGCGTTAATTCTGCCTGTTCATGGCAGACTTAAGAAAATGAAAGTGTTTACTTGGATGACTCTTAAACACGTCCCAGTGTTGCGTTCCCTGTTCCCTCCACACACACACACACACACAGGCTGAAGCAAAAGGAATGAAAATTAAATTTCTGGAGCTGAATCGGTTTATTCATCGTACCATTTCATTGTGCATGTATCAGTTCACCGATCTATTAATGTAGTCTGTCAGATATAAGCTTGGGCCTCTTTCACCTTCAGCATCTGTGCACCTCAATATCTCCCATCGCTCCAGCTCTTCACGGCTCAATACTCTCTGCTCTAATATATATGACCGATCCTTTCAGAAGCCAATTCAGAAGCTAACCACCACATTCCGGGACTTCTATCAGGTCCTGATAACGTGAGGTTTGACCATCTGTCAGCGCTGTGACTGCTGGCTATAAACTTCACGCTCTGTCTTTTTATTCATCTGTTTCTCAGAGGAGAGATGCAGCCGGCACCCGAGAGCCACAGGCAGAATCAGAGACGAGAGAGAAATCAATTACTGCCTTTGCCTCCGCCTAAAACAAGCCGTGTCGGAGACCATCTACAAAAGGAGGACAAAAGGGGCCGGTGGCCCCTCAAACTCTCAAACCTCAGGAGACGGGGCGGAGAGCATCCTGTCACGAGCTCTGACACACAGCCATCACTGCCACCAGTGCAAAATAGGCCCCTGTCACACCTCAAAATGGGATCCAGCCACTTCATGCGCAATCAGGCCTGTATCAGTGATTGATGACCAAAAAGTGAAAAATGAGGGAAGACAGCAAAGAAATGGCTGAGAGAGAAAACTGAAACAATTTTGAAAAGTAACCTTTACAAAATAAGAATACTACTAGCTACTACTTTTCTAGAGCTATGAAGAGAATATGCTGCCATACGAGAAATTAATAGAAGTGTGTGTGTGTGTGTTTGTGTCATTTGTTTGACCTTTCGTTCTGACATTACCGGTTATATATTTTATAATTTAGTATACAATGGATTTACCTTCAGAATGACTATCTGCCACAGCCAAAGCCTATTTATCTGTCTGAAACCCAGAAAATAGCTCAGTTTTGAGACAGCGGTAATAATATAGTCAAAACATCCAGAGCAGGGTTTGACATTAAATTTATCAGCATGAAAGCTCTTTTTCATATGTTAGTGTTTCTCTGTTTTGCATAAAATAAGCCCCTGAACTTCATGTGAGGAAGCTGAAATTAACTAAAAGCCATTAGAGAAAGGAAATGTCTTCAAATATCTTATTTTTTTCTTGCTGAAAGAGGATCTCGAATTCAGAATGACCCCAGAATCTGCAATCATAAATGCTAAGTGAATGAATACAAGTCCAGGATGCAGAACTCTTCAAATAAAATAGGAAATCTGTACTGAAAAAGTGAAAGCCTTTATTCCACAGTTACTACTGAGCCCTGATTGCTCCAAACACTGAAACCTAATTCTTCCAGCAACTTTGTCTCGAAGCCAGAGAGTTAAGCAGCATGATCCTCACCAAAGCCGAGCCACAGAGATATGGACTCGATACCATTCCTTTATTTTCTACATCCACGTGTTCCAAACAGCTGGTAAGGCCAGAGACAAAACACAGCATCTGGCAGGGGAGACTGTGGACCCCTTGCCACAGCGTGCATGTGTGCGTCTGTCTGTCTTGGTATGTGCAAATGGAATGGGGAGGATGTGTGTGCACGGCGTCCACAGAGAGGAGATGTGTCACAAATCGCTGCTTCCATCCACGCGCCAGGGACAGCGTGCCCATCAGCTTAGCATGATTACGGGCATGAGAGAGGCTCTGATTGTGGGATGCTGGAGCGTGAAGGCACTGGAGAGGAACAGAGAGGGACGTGGCAGGGCCAGAGAGGAGGGATGGAAGAATGGAGGGGAAGCCCAGCTGGCGGCTGCTTCTAATTGGGCTGAGCAGGTTTCCATGGCTGACCAGACCCATATGCAGTGCGGATCTAAAGAGAGAGAGGCCCGCAAACAAAGTAGCAGGGCAGGCCAGGCCGTTGCGGTGGTGGAGATGGTGGAGCGGGGGGGCGTAAAGCGGGCAGGGGGGCGAGAGGCTGGTCACACTCCAGTCGTCACAGCCTCTTTGTGACGGGGGCAGAAAGAGCCAGCTGTCACCCCCTGACAGGAGTGCACACACACCCACACACACACCCTCCTCGATGTGAACTGATAACACGGGCTCAGTGAACACACAAAACAGAAGCATAACAAAAACCACACACTTATGAAACAACTACTTTAATCAAGGCATCCGGCACTCACTGAGGGAGTAAATGAATAGGACACACACACACACACACACAAAACATAAAAGAAAGGGACCTGATGAGAAGAACCAGGGGGTATGAATGTTTCGCATTCTTCCTGCCGGATATTTACTGCGTGCCATTGGAAACAATTAGAAGTGATTAAAACGGAGGTGAACTGACAGGGATGGCGTCGATCCCCCTGCCTCCACCAAGCTACTACCCACCGTGGCTGGTAGATGAGGGTACTAGTGCATGTCCTGCTCAGGGGAAGGGGGGGGTGAATCGATTCACTTCACACTCTCAGCAGCATTAATTAATGATCTGTTCTCTGTATTGTACAGTGACTGGCTGTCATGCTATACCTTCTCTCCTAGCTTCGCTCCACTCTTCCTCTCCCGAGTCCTCTTCCTTCCTCTCAGGCTACGTCCTCCTTTCATTTTACAAAGACATAACACAACGCAGATGCACTTAAACACAAACGCTGACACAAACAATAAATGTTCCAATAAGGATTAAAATATTGAAACTGAATATATGTTTGCATGGAACATAAATTCTTGGCGCGTCATTCATAGGCCTTTGTTTTTATTTATTTGTTCCCTTTACAACCAAGCAGATGTCTGGAGGGCAGACCACAATCATGTTTATGAGAAGGGAGAGGGAGAAGAGAAAGGCAGCAAGTCAAATCTAAAGACCTGCATGGCTCACTGGTGCCCCCTACTGTATTAATAAGAGTACTTTGCACACAGTGCACTACATCCCCCCCCCCAAAAAAAATGTTCTCTTGATATTTTCTTATAGCCTTAAGTGTGCAGATTGATTTCTCTGTTCACAAACGTGTCAGCACTTTCTGTGTGGATACAAAAAAAAACACATTCAGAGAATATGCATAACAAAAGTAGTCAGACATGTTTGGTGTTCTATCAACATCCAGCAGCACTTTGACACTGGAGTTGGGTGTTTTAAGAAGCCAACAAATTTCAGAAAGTTTTCAACTATGACTCAAGAAGCTTAATTATATGTGAAGCACCTTTATTGCATTTTATTCATACCCACTCCTATGACGCGAGTGGTTAGGCGAGGACCTAGAGGAATAAGAAGTAGTGACTGCAGGAGTCTCCAGGGGGCTGAAAGAGACAGTAAACTAAGCCATGAAAAAAAATCAGATCACCTTGAATTTGCATAAACAGTCTTCAAACGGCTGCACAGAGGGTATAAGTGTTAGCCATCCAAGCCTGAATAACTCCCAGCCGTGGATTAGTATTGGGTTCACCCAGGTCATTTAACACTTAAGACAGTCTCCTGGGAGCCTATTCATGTTGGACAAATTGTTTTGCCTTTACTGCAGTTCTGCGATGTACACGGGTGTTCGGAGGTGTTTGGAGGAGTAATTTGCCTCCTGTATTGAGGGACACTTTGCACCCTGTTCCTTCCACTGAGACAGCAGCGCCGTATCAAAAAAATATTAAATGGAGGCACAAGCAACACCAGCACCAATTACACAGAAATAGTAACTGCACGGGTTAAGGACACGGAGAATAACGAGTGAACGTGTTTGCTTTGCTTCTTTCTGCTTTAAGACAAGCAGACGTCAGATGAAATATGGAACACAGACCTTAATGAACCTAGGGAGGACTTGGAGGTGGACATAGCTTGTCAAGTTATAGGAGGAATGAGAAGGTTATCAAGAAACTGCGTGCGTGTGACCTGCAGAAAATTGCTTTTGTTGGCTAAGAGTCAGTTTAGTTTGGCTTTTATGATATCGTAGTGAACAGGAGCGTACATCCCTTTAGCATCCTGCCAAGTGCGATTTACTGGGTGTAAACACACTTCCTGTTTGGCACAGTACAATCGTTTGAAAACACGAAGGACATCCAAGATATGCTGAATGGTCAAGCGAGTTATTTCTCTCCCTCTCTTTTTCTTTACTCTCATTTGCATCAGGTGAGCCAGCAATGCTTCTGCTATCCAGTAGCAATCATTATCCCTGCAGAAAAACATTTGGAACAAAATGCATCCCCAACAGAATACAGTAGGACTGTAAAATAGATTTGTTGCAAACTAATTATGCATTTCCCATGCAATTTATAACACAGCAATGCCTGCAGTAACACTTAACTTCTGGAGCATGATTAATAGCACCATGCTGGAAGCTGGAAGACTGGAAATAGTAGGTGTGGAGAAGGAGCTCACATCGCCAGCATCAGCAGTCTAGACCCACTCCTTCTGTCACCACTCTCACCCGGCTTCCCATAAAAGTAAAATGCAGCAGGTTTGGAAAACAGCCTTGTCCTGTTTGTCAGAGGGCTTGTCGTAAATATCGTGTTCGTCAGGGCCCCAGAGCAGAAAGCTTTGGTGATAGCAGTCATCACCACCATGGCACTTCATCTGCTAGTGCCAGCCTCACTTAGTGCGAACGATTGTTTCAGATAGTGCTAATTTGTTGCACTGCAAGGTGATAATCCTTTACTTACAGCTTCAATGATTTTTTTTTCCTCCTTCAACTCGCAGCGCGTAAATGACAACAACAGCAGAGCTTTGATAAGGTTTTTGATCAATACCATTCTGAACGTTTTTTCTTCAGTGTGTAATTACATTTTTTTTAAATCACCTGCTCAGCAGCGGAGGACAGTACTACAGTAATATATATATATATAATATATATATATATATATATATATATATATATATATATATATATATTTATTTATTTATTTATTTTTTTTTTTTTTTTTTTTTTTTTTTTTTTTTATTTTTTTTTTTTATTTTTTTTATTTTTTTAAAGCAATCATAATTTTGTCAAGCTAAATTATAAAGAACTACAATCAGCATCTCTTCTATTGGTAATAAATTAACTCCATTTCTTTTGGACATAATTAAGTAATCACTCATCTCTTTTGTAAATATGTGGCTTTATTATTTGTTTCAATTATCGCCCTGTATGAGCCATGACACAGATTAATCAGTGTTGTTGCAGTTGGCTGGTTGTTGGCTCATGATTTGATGACCTGTATTTTTCCCAGATATACTTTATGCATGTATATTGTTGGACCATGAAACTCAGTTACACACCTGATTCAAAATCACATCATTGAACAGCAGCCCTCGCCACTGGCATACAGGTGATGTGTCAGATTGTTGTATTTATCACATCTGTTTGTGTCTTAACTCATATTTGTAACTGAACCAGCTGATCTTTCTAAGGTCAGGTTTACACTCTTGTCAGTCACCAAGGCAGTAAGCTTTATTGCGTCTTTGTACCTGGGAGCAAAAAGATGAATACAGTTATTGACCAGAACTACGATCGTGCTGTACTGAAGACTGTGTTCCTACAGGGCAGTACAGCATTGATAGTTTTACACTTGTCTACTCTCTTTCTAACGGGATAAACATAAATCTGTCGCCTTTATTTATTCTGAAATGAACAGCAAGATCCCGTCCCATCTCCAGACACAAATGAGACTCCTGAGGAGAGACCTCAAGCTCAGGTCACCACGCTCCAGAAAGGCTCCACTGAGCATAGCGTTTCAGACTTCACTAATAGAAAAATCTATAACAAACATGAAGGGCAAAAAAAAAAAAAAAAAAGCACATTCTTTGTTCTTGGGTGGTTTACATGAAGCCATCGCAGAATTGCCTGGACACACAAACAGGCCCGTTTCAACTTCATGCTACTTCAGTCAGATGCAGCGCGACACTGAAACAAAGATCCAGTTAAAAGGACAGACCTGACTCTTCTTATGGACATTATGTTAACCCATCAGTGCGCCACTGACTTGAGCCCAGACTGAATCACCATTAAAATGGCAACGACACTGACGTTCGCCCGGCGATGACTCTAGAAGTCGAAATAGAAGCGTCATCGTTCCAAATGAAATAGCCATTCTTATCATCATTCACTAATTCCTCAGCTTATTTACAATGAGCTGACTTTTTGACTGGAGACCCATAAACAGCAGCGATGCGATCCAGCTTTATTGAAGGGCACAGCACTGCAATACGCAGACATTATGTTCCTCGCACCAAACACAGAAATGGAAAATCCTAACAAGAGATGCACATTAACGCTTCAAATGTCTCTGTGATCATTCCAAGCCCATATACGTACATGTCATTTTCACTGCCTTATATTCATTTATTTTGTCTTATATGTGCAAAGCTCTTCAGTTAGCATTACTCATGAATATTTGAAAATCTCTCTCTTTTTCCAACTTTTATGAGAGTCTCCAGAAACTCCTCTAAAAGTGCAGCCACTCAAAGCAGCTCCTCTTCTCCGTGACCCGCCGCGCAGCACCTCCATCTCCTTTTATTAGAACATGATCAGAAATTTTCAGGTCTCAAAAGACTTCACTGCCAGCAGCAGAAAAATATGATCTGGGCCCCGTTTTAAGATGTCAGCTTGTACACGGAACATTTAGAGGGGGGGAGAGTGGCACCAAAGGTAGCCTTACAAGCAAATCATTAATTTGAAACTATTAGCAGGGAGAGTAATCTTTTTATTTGAGTATTTCAAACTAAATTAAGTTATTATACAACAAAAAAGGTCCCTGGAGCAATTTTAAACCCAGCTGAATATCTTAACTAGTCACTTGAGGAATATTTTGGCAAGAAGTCTTTAATTGGTTGCTCTTGAGCTTGTGCATAAACTTCTACAGTGTTTGTTCTGTTATCCCATTGGAAACAAAGAAACAAGTCTTCACATGACTACATTAGATAAGATCTAAAGTCTAAGCTTGGTTATTCATGTGTCCAGCAGTTTAACTACACACCATAAAGTTCTAGTGTACTGCCATGATACAGAAATCAAGAGTAAATTAAACATTTTCACTCTACTGCCAGTTTCCTAGCCTTAAATATTATCAGTGAGTGAGCAGTGACTGAAATTGCAGCTTTTACAAGACAAATTCAAATGTCATATTTCATTGCAAACTTTAAAATCAACTTTGACATCTAATAAATTTGGAATGCATGTTTTAGACGCTCAATGAAAAGTTGATTTAAAAAAAAAAAAAAAAAATTTTTAAACAAAAACTCATGTATTTGCCTCAAGGTCTGGCTAAATCCAACCAAGTGTTTTTCCACTTCTTGTGTATAGACCAGAACTGTCACTGGACTGTTAGCCATGGCGGTAAGGAAGCCTCTTATGAAAGTGCCGGGTACAGTCACAATCAACAGATGGCGAGCACTGCCTCTTCCCTCCCCCCAGGGCAACAGTAAAATTGAGCTTGTGAAATCTGTCACAATCCATGGTGGTAAATGTCTCGCAGTTCCTGCAAATGCTAATGAAGCTCATGTGAGGTCCAAAACCAAGCAGGGGTGGGCAGGGAGAAATGGAGCTCGATTTAAAAATGACAGTGTGTGACAAACTCATTCTGCAAGAGGGCAGAGAGTTTTCTACAGCCTGCGGACAGACAGGCACAAATGAGCGCAGCCGAAAGTTGCCAGTGACATTCAGGTCACCATTGTGTCCGTTTCCTTTGAGATTCACCCCCCAACATGTTCCATCAAAGGCCTGGATAAAACCTGCCATTACAGGCAAACACTAGACTTCATTAGATGGCAGGATGGTGACAGAGTTAAGTACATTGCCCTCCTATTGAGTGATATGAATTTAAACAAGTATGGATGCACATTAATGAACACTCAGACCATCACTCAGCTGGATTGAACTTGGAAAAAGAAAAATCACCCTTCAAAAGTAGCACTGACGGGACTTTTTTGTTTTTTAAAAATACTAAACATATCTAGATTTCCCACTGCTTCACATGCCCACACTGAACTTTTTTATAATTAGCTCAACGTTTAAGCTACTTTTTCAAAGTATCAGATCAATGAGAACCCCTCCAAGCAAAAATAACAAAAAGACAAGCCGAGGGTGTGCACCGAAGTGCAGATGAATGATTGGGTAAATATGTTAATGTACAAAATATAAGTGAAGCCTCGTTTATAATAAAACAAAAAAACAAAGTTAAACAAGTTTATAGATTTTTGCTGAACTCGAGTGTCAAGATTTTTCTCTTAAGGGAACTTAAGCTAAGAATAAGAAACTTTACTTAAGCAGGTTCCATAAATCCCATTTTGTATCTTGTGCCCATTTGATAGTTGCATGTAATCTCAAAATCAGCCTACACCTGCTTTGCTTTCCCTTTTATATAATCCTAGCACAATAAAAAGCTCGAGTCCAGAACAGTGAAAACAACTTTTTTAAAGACTTGACAGATGATCGGGGTCAGACAACATTAATTATTTAGCAATTTAATAGTGTTACTTGTGACCACAAAGTTATCCCCATGGACATGTGCATCCCAAATTTGAATACTCCTAAGGTAATGTAACCCATCATTAAATCATCAGCATGATAGCATGAAGGTGCAGCTATTAACAACCAAAAGACAACCAGACCTGATCCTACAAGCATCATTATGTCATTCCAACTTTTGCACTGAGGTAGCGAGAGGCTAGCTTGAACAGTTCAAAGTAATATCACCAGCCACCACCAATTTAAGTAGGTCAGTCCCAGGTAAGTAGACTTACTTACCAGAAGGTGTTTAAAGTTAGGAACGTGATGGTGAGAGATGGATGTGTTTTTTCTTCTTAGCTTAAGAAAATGCTTGAACAGCCAAACAAGCAGCTTTAAAAAGCACTGGAGTACATGGGTAAAGAAATGTCTGGCCTTCAAGCACCGCATGCTTGCAGTAGCACTCCCACCAGAGCCAAATCAAATCCTGTACTTGTCTAATTTTATGCATGTCTGCATCACTGGTTAGACATGGATACAATTTTGCTCCTCTGTGTTTAAGGTTATTGTAAATTACCCCCCTTTTTCTTTTTTTTTTTAAAGCACTTTTAAAAATAGCAGTTGGAACTGTATTTATTTCAAGGTTGTGCAGGTTGGTTTGCAATAATAAAAAAAAAAAAGAAGAAGAAAAAAAACAACTCACCACCAACTTCATCGACATTCTGTGCTGATCTGTTGGCCTGTTTTCTAAAGGCCCGGTGTTAATACCAGGTTAAATCTGTGAGCCAGCTTCTTCAACAGATTGGTTATTGGCTTAACAAGATGTTTTCTTATTCGAGAGTATTCTAATTTGTAAGTTGGAAACAGACTCTCCGGGCAACAAAAACTAAAGGAGACGGGGGTAGTTTGTCAGTGAGAAACAAATTTAATTATAAAACATTATATAAACATCCTCAGGACCAATTTAGCACCGTGCAGCAGGGTGAAACCTAGTCTCTAGAATCTGTGAAAAACAAAACAACTCAATCGAACTATTGGGGCTACTGTGGGGCTGGAATGATCAAAATAGCCTTAAAGGTTTAGCCCGTCACAACTAAGCAGTGTCAAAACTGCCTAGGTCACGTTCTCATGATTCTAAAGGAGGTGGTAAACAAATTATCCTGTTATGTGCTGTCAATCGTGGTGCGTTTTAAGGCCGGAGAACCCAGTGGGATATCACACTATAATCACTGCACATTCAAAGCCTGTCAGTGGGAAAGTATCAGCTGTCAGAGTGAGTGCTTCCTTTAACCAGGCTGTGCACAACAAGCGCTCCTGTCCATTTGAGACACAAACAGGCAGTGATAGTAGATTAGCCGTGTTTCATGATTAACAGAAAAATACGTGATTTACAACAACTTTAAAAAAAAAAAAATACTATCCAGATACAATTTGCCTCTAATAACAGTGATCACTCTTCTCTCAACTGTCAATCCCAAAGAATTATTACATTAAAACTGAAAGAGGCATCATTGCACATTACAGACGTAGAAAGGTTATTCAGATGTCAGCCAACTGCTGCAAAGAGGAGCTCACCAGCCTACATTGATGGGCGAACGGGACCTTTCCTGCGTTGCTTTGTTTAGGCTCAAATCGTGTTGATGTTTAATGGCCCGCAGTGACGAAATAATAACTTCGTTCAAATGCCTTAAAGCAAAAGTAACAAGCTCATTTTGAAAATGTAATGTAAGGAGTAAAGGTAAGCAATTGTCAGAAAAGAGTAAAATACAAATACCTTCTACTAAATTCTACTTAAGCACAATAATTAAGTATTTGTACTTGGTTACTTCCCACCTCTGCCTAGTGGCTCAGGTTCGCAGTATCAGTTTCTCAATGACAAGATCTCCACTCAGATAAAAAAAACAAAACAAAAACAAAAAAAACATCTGCACACTAGGGTTGTTCCTGGCAATTTATTTCTTAGTCAACTAAACGAGGGGACAAAAAATAAAATTAAAAATAGACCAACCAGCGAGTCGAAAATTAAGAAACCCTCAAATATTTAGTTAAATTCAAAAACCATTTAGTGGAAAATGTCAAAAACTGAAATGAACAACATTTGACAAAAATAACAGATTGAAACTTTACTGATAATTTTTCCAATCAAAAAAAAAATAAAATAAAAATATTCCATCTATCTATCTCTAGATCTCTCTCTCTCTATATATATATATCTATATATCCATATATCTATATATCTATCTTCATTCAAAAATTTTATGTGACAACCTCATTAGCTTATGGAATGATAATGTCACAGTCTTACCACCACATGGCTTTGATCCCCTTTTGCGTAAACAGAAGTGAGAACCAACAACTTTTAGTCTGTTATTCGCAGCATTGGTGTTAGCAGCAGTCAAAGGTTTGCCAGAGAAGCACTTTGAAAAATTTGATCCTTTACATAGTCACTGTATCCAGACTCCAACATGTCTCAGAGAGAAGATCGAACAAGACAAGACCCTGACCTCAACTTTCTTCCTGGGGATGAACAAGTAGAACTAGAAGAGAAGTGCTTGGAAGAAATGCAGAATGAAAATCTCATGAACAGAGAGAAGATTATGTTCCTCATGCAAGAAAATGAGAGAAAAAGTGCTGAATAAAAATTTAAAAAAAATTGTCCGACCACTGAGTCAACAGTCCTCAGTGGCAGAGGAAGAGAGTTTAGGAGCTACAGAGGAGAAGGCTCTGTCTCCTCTGGTCTTGAGAGAACAAGAGAAACAATTGGATCTCCAAGACATGGAGAAAAAGAATCAGGAGCTCCAGGGAAAGCTTGATGAATCTCTGGAAAAAAAACAAACAAAGAAATGGTCCAAGAGAAGAAACTACAGGTCATAGAGAGATTTGAAGTGCAGACTCCAAAACATGGACATAAAATGCTTGATAAAAGACTGCTAGCAAATGAAGAGTTCCTTCAAGAGAAGAGGCAACTGGAGATAAAACAGAAAGAAATGGATAGCAAGTTTCAGAACATTGAAAAACACAAATGCTTGCAAATAAAGTTTGATGAAGCTCAAGAAAAAAAAATAAACAACTCCTTCAAGAGAAATTACAACAGCACATAATGCAGAGAGCCATGCAGTGTCAACTCCAAGACGTGGAGGAGAAAAAAAAAAATACAGAGCGCTGCAGGTAAGAGTTGATGAAACACGGCACAAAAATGAAGAGTTGTTTCAAGAGAAAGAGCAACAGGACATCAGATAAAGAAGAAAAACTCATTCTCCAGGACTTTGAGAAGAAAAGTCTAAATCCAAGTCAGCAGTTAGAAGACATGCACAAGGCAAAGCTAATACATGAGGCAACATCTAACGAACTAAAAGAAAAGCTTGAAGAAAAACAACGAAAATTAGAAGAAGTGGAGAAAAGATGCATGAAACTTGAGCAACAAAATGAAGAAACAGTCGATGAGTTGGGAACCCTCATCCTGGAGAAAAAAGTGCTCATGGAACAGCTCCTGCAAAAGAAGCAAAAATGCTTCTGCTTGTTCCAGAGGAGGGACACTGCTGCTCCTCACCTGATGTAACCTCGTCTTCCTCCACCTCTGTTCCAGCATATAATAAACAATAAACACAATTGGCTACATTTTACATGTGTTAGATCAATGTCTTCATTCAACTTTAATTCATCTTAATTATAAAAACAAAACAAAACAAAAAAAAAAAGGGTAATAGCTGCATGTGTGTGTGCATAATATGCATACTTGTTGGATTCAAACTCCAGAAGGTATTAAATAAAACAAGAAGATAAATAAACAAAAATATGTTTCTCTCCCTTTTCAGGTTAGGTTAGGTTTTAAATCTTGATTTGTATCAGCTACCAGTTAACCTATATTAGTTCCTTTCAGATAAATCTAAGTTTCTTTCAGTTGTTGTTCTAACTCTCCGATCAATACGAGTTCACTCAGGTCCAATAGTGTAATTTAATTTGGTCGGATTCAGTCCACCCAATGCTTTCCCTCACTGTATGTGCAACGTGGCTGGTTATGAATAACCAATAACACTTCAATGAGTTACCAATACAACTCCAACAGAATGAATTTGATAGCTGAACATGAAATCGACTGCTCACAATTGACTGTTAAAAGAAAATCATTTGAATTCATAATCCAGTGTGTAATCAGTTTGTGGCTTAAGTCATCTGCACGCGGCAGTAACAGAAAATATTGTTGAGGCGTGCTGGGTGGTAGGTGGAGAGGACACGAACCCCCAGACAAAAGTGAAATCAGAGTGCAGCTTTATTAGCTAGAACCAGCAAGCTTGACAAAAACATAAGCTGAGCACACAATATGAAGGAGCACCGCAATGACACGATGAAGACCAGAGAGAAACTGAGGACTTTAAAGATGGAGAAGCACAATTATCAGTACAGTTTTTAATAATTGGTGTGATACTGGATGGAGATTTTATGTTAAAGCCATTAGTTAATAAATTCTGCCAAAATCTGACAACCTGCATTACAAAAGTCTTAATTTGCAGTTTAATATAAAGGCGTCATAACCTGGGACAATATTTGCAAAAAAAAAAAAAAAATTAGCCTTGATCTAATGTGAAAATGTGTGAATTAAAATCCTCAATACTAATCTTTGTGCAGCGTGTAAGAAACACCAGCCTCATTCTCAGTACACGAGATTATGATCCGTCTGCCTTTTGTGTTTTATTCACAAGTAAGTTTGATATACACTAGATCATTTGAATGCTAATTAACTGTCAGGCAAAAAAGGAGAAAATCTTTTACATCCCCTGAGCTTTCATTCTGGCTCAATCCGCTTTGCTACAAGGTGTGAGGAGTTTGAGTCCAGCCCAAATCTCCATCATTCATGCTGGAGCAGACAAAGGGATTGATTGCACTATATTGCCCCTGCAATTTTCCTTCTTGGATGGGGTCACTCAGTCAAGAAAAGGAGCACAATCTTTGGCTTTAACCCTTGAAATGTGATTTAAACTCAAGTTCTTTCCCAGAGACACAGCATGAGCAACCCATCTGTAATTTTAGTTCTTCTACAAGGCTTGTCATGAAGTGCACAGTGTTGACTGGCAGAAGTAAATCCATTGAGCAATCATACAGGTAGTACAACTACAACTTGACCTCAGACACAGATTGCTCAGTTGCAGTGGAGACTCCTACATACAGTGGCGGCACAGATTTATGCAAAGTAAAAGAGACAGGGCCAAAAGTGAAATGAGTGGAGACACACACACAAAAAAAAAAATATGATAGGAAGACAAAATGACTGACATTAAAGAAAGCAATGAAAAGCATCAGGCTATTTTTGATGTCTGCAGTTCAAGTCTCACCCATCAGAGCTCATCTGCATTTTAAGAAGTAAACAAAACTCTGGGAAGCATTGATTTTACTTTATAAACATATCCAGAGATTTATTGAAAAATATAAAATATTAGAATTGTGAAAATGAACAACACACACACACACACACACCAAGTCAAGAATTTGGTTACACGAGACATTTAAAAAGGCCTCAAAAACCCTAAAATGCCTATTAAAACAAATGAAACTGCTAAGTCTTTGTTCTTCAGTGCTAGACCTTCAAACTATTGTTTTTTAAAGACATCAATGCAAGAACAAAGAAATTCAAGTGTTTTAAAGATAAAATCTTCCAAATGCCAAAGTCACGCAAGATTAATATCATAAACTTTTAAGAAAAACAAACTTCAAACTTCACATTTTCATTGGAATTTCATAGCAAATAAAATTCTTTGCACTGTCTGCTTGGGATGCACTTTTGCCATTGCTCTCTGCAAGTGAGTTTTCAAGCTGGGCTGTTCATTACTGGCTGTTCGGTCCTTGATCAGACATTTGACAAGTGATTAATCAGGCAGGCGGCCTCAGCGGAGCAACTGAAAGTTAATTTCCACACTTCTGCACGCGGAGATGAATTTAAAGCATGTGCGCTCAGGGTAGCCGCCTTAGTCACGCTTTCAGGGTGACCCCTGCCCTGTGCTTTTGCAAAGATTACATCCAGCCTGACAGGCCGCTTCTCATCTTCGTCGTGCACCAGTATGCAGCGAACATCTGAGCACCGCCGAAGAGTTAAGTCATAGAAGTGGGGACGGCAGGTAGCTGTGGTGATAGAGTGTGAAAGTGGGTGACAGACAGCATCCTCTCGTACCAGACCAAGGTGTGTATCTGTAAGTAAAAACTGAGCCACGTGCTTACTGTGGGTACTAGGACTGATATGCACTGCTACACTTGTGTAAAGTTTCAGCTGGATCTCCCCCAGAGTGATGGTTTCGTGATTCATGTTGCAATGAAGAAGGTATATTAGATCAGCAAGACTCTTCTGAAATTGACAGCAAACCCTTAAACCAGCATCCAGCAGCAGCTCAGGTACATTGACCTGCCAGCCTAAAGACATCTCTGTTAAGTTTCCATGCAGCAGTGGGTGCTGAAGTACCCTGCAGTCCCCAGGGCAGATGATATTAAGTATGGCCCTACACAGCACCTGAGTGTGCTTTTGGCTGTAGGTATAGACAGCAAGGATGCTTTCCTCTGTAGCACTTATCAAACGCAGACTTTGGCCTGCTAGGCCTATCTGAATCTCCTTCAACTGACACAAAGGGAGGTGATGGAACAAAACCAGGAGTCCAGATTCAGACGTTAGTATGTAAAGCACAGATTCAATCAGGATCAAGAGGGCAGACTGGGGCTCTGGTTGGTTGCATTTAGCTACGTTTAGCCAGTAGAGGGTTACAATCTTCTGGGTTGGGAATACTGAATTGGAGATGACAGACTGTATACGGTCCATCATGCTTTTGGGAGGTAGATTTTGCAGGTTTTCAAGGAAATCAGGAAATTTTATCAACGTTTGAATGAAAATTTGAACAGTTTTTGAGTTTTCAAGTTCTCGGGTAACCACTTTCACACTGCTGTGCTCTCCACGTTTTGCATTAACATCAACCATGTTTCGTGTTGACTCCATATCCCACATACTTTCAATCCTTTTCAAGATACCCCCAGAGACAAGCTGTACATCATCTGGCAATTCTTCAGTCGTACTCAGGGTTTCTGTTGGTGTTGGGACAGGGAGTTGTGCATTTTCAGGATTAATACAGCCTGGAATCATCTGAGCAGCCTCCTCAGACTGAAGGAGTTGAGTTATCTGGATGTGCTGTATGAGAGGCAGTTCTTTTACCATGGAAAAAATGTGACTGTCCCTTAACAGAGAGAAGATAAAGCTGCCTCTAAATGTGGAGAAGACACGGTTGTCCCTTAAAACAGACAGAACACTCCTTTCTCTTACCAAAGAGAGAAATTTGTTTGACCAGCAGGCCCCAACAGGCTGAAATCTGAATGCTCTAACTTGCTGCAATACAGTGGAAGAGCTCCAAAGCAGACGTCCCGCATCTTGGACAATCCAAGAAACTCTGCTGAACAAAGAGCTCAGGCTCAAATTTTGAACTGCAGCTGCTGCAGCCTCTGTCACACACACTCTGGGGATGTTCTCTAAATTTTCAGATTCATCCATCTCTCCACAGCTACACTCCTTTGTGATGGTGGTTACTTTGGGTGGATAGCAGCCTCTGTGACTGTCGAGAGGCTTTGTGTCAAGCTGAAAATGAGTGTTGCTCTTTGGGAGGATAGACATGGAGCAGGTTCCTCTGCTGCTCTGCAGGTGGGACACGCCGCTTAATGAGCTCCCACCAGAGCAAGGTCTCCCCTTGTAGCAGTCAGTGCTGACATGTTGGCTCTCATTAGCATTCCCCTCTGGCTTTGTGCCACATCCATCACCCAGGCCCAGGACACTTGTCTGCTGGAGGTTGGCATCCCCTGACCAGCCCTCTTCTCCCTTACAGCTTGCAACTCCAGTCCCACTTTGAGCTTTCCTCTCAGACTTGAGCCCAGGCCCTGATTTATGACACAAGTCCCTCTCCCGCTCCTGGCCATCCCTGGCGCTTACCTCATTCTGCAGGGTCTCCCCATCCAATTCAAAACTACTGTGAGAGACGAAATATCTTCTAGGCATCCCAGTGTCCTAGTTTACATTAGGAATGTGGAAAATAAAAAGGAAATTTAAAAAAAAATGAGTTTCAATAAGCTCTCTTTAAAACACGTATATTCATTTATATATTTATACATTTATATCTGAATCGAGACATGCATAGGAAAACAAAATGAAGAGCAGCGCATTAAGAAGCAAATATAGAACAAGTGTGCTCTCATTGCAAAATGCTTTTACAAAATGAGTGTCATTTTCTTTGAAACCGCTAAAGGAAAGTTTAATAGGCATTAAATATGTGCATAATAAAAAGGCAGCGAAAGTATTTCATGGGTCATAAAAATCTATATTAAGCCTGGCTGGAGAGAGAGGGGGGGGGGATATTGACATTTGCTCTGACACTAAAATGGGACAAGAACTTCAGTTGTACAGTGGCGATGTAGCACTGCAGTAAACAAAAACTGCAAATCCAAGTCTCACTATTGGCACACTGTGTTTAGCTTTAATACATTTCCTTAAAAAAAAAAAAAAGTCATAACTAATCCCATGCAGAAATCAGTAGCAGCTTTATGAGTAAATCCCTCCATTATCTTTAAAAGTTAGATTTTTTTTTTGGCAAATGTACAATAAATAAATAAATATATATTTTTTAAAATGCATACATACTGTAGTCACAAACTTCTTTGCTGGGGTAGAGGCAAGACAGACGCTTGAGGCTTTGGACATTACTTCCGCATTTTCAGCCAGATGGATGTGTTGGCTGAAGAGACAGAAAACATAAACAATACACAAAAACTGTGTGTCAATGGGAGGATGTGGGAGCACAATACAGCTGCAGTTATACGCTTATACGTGTTGCTAGGGTCTTTGTTTTCAAGAAGCAATTTAATTATTTGCTGTAGTGTCACACTGGAGACATCAGTTTGCATAGAAAAGACAAGGCAGCAATACCCTCCCGACCCCATCCTCACAAAACCCATCCATTAGATTTGAAAAGCAAACAGCCCAAATGGCTGGATGAGATTAGAGCCACTCGACTAGCTGTGAAATTAAATAGAATCTGTGCATGTTGATTTGAGGATTTACATACAATACTCAGCACTCCAGAGGGAGGAAGGGAAACCAAATATACAGCTGAGAAAGACTTCTGACAGTAAACACAGGCTTTGGCTGAGATTTGTATATAAGCAGCAGGTTGATGAAGGGTGCAAGCGGGAGCAGTAAAGCATTGACCGCATCAACAAGAGGGACACAGTGCAGGTCCTGCTGATGATTAAAGGATTTTTGCAGATCCTCAGGATCAGTAGAGAGGATGTACTGTACTCTGCGATGTTTGCTCACCAAAAGGAAAGAAAAAAGAAAAAGCAGGTCCTGGGATTCCCAAGCTGACCACATTTTCTCAGTTTTTCCTGCTGCCCACAAACTGTAGTTCACATGCAGAGGCTCAGAGTTCTGTGACATGGCTGCATAAAATCGGTACACACAAACTGATTCATTAGCAGCACCACAAAGTACAGTTTGCCTCCCTGTTGCTTCCCTCTGTTCCGCCATGGCCTCCTAATCCTTGTGTTGATTGTGATCCCCACTGTTTTCCTGGACCTGCTGCTATCCAACCCACAAGCTAAGCTCCGTTTCCACCCATGTAGTCATGCAGACGCCACCACAGAGTTTATGAATTGTGATATACGAGATCCTAGGTCTTTTGATGTGCACCCTGTATCACATCTCATAGTATAGTGGTAGTAGTCTAGGTAGAAATACATTGTGTGGCCATTTTTGAAACTCAAATGTTCATTTTTGACTTAATGACTTAAAGTGAACAGAAGTACAAAATAAAAAAAAATAAACTGACATTCACAGCTGGACAACTGTTAAGTTACACAGGAGCTCCCAAAGTGAAGAACTTATACCATTTCAGGTGATGTAAGCTCCAATGGCAGCTTGTCAGTGGTCAAAAATGGGAGAGAGAAATGCTGGCACTTGGCCTTCTGACCAGAGATGGAGGATACTGAGAGGGTTGTCAGATAAGGGACTTTCAGAGCATAGGGGGCCATTAAATGTTGTTTCGGGTCAAACACCAGTTGGCTGGTTCCTTCGCTGGAAGCGCTCAGTCAAGACTTTCTGGGTTTGAAATGGCTGCATTTCAACTTGGACTTCAAAATTGTGGCTCTGCTACACAGTCCATTTAATAAAGTATGAATCAAACACAGTGGGGCCCCTTTTACAGGAAGGGAAGAAGAGTCTTGTGGGCATAGATTTATACACAATATGAAAGCATATGACCCAGCCTCCACAGGCAACATAGCCCTTTTCCTGCCTCTCATAGGAATATCCATCTTATGTCTACATACTGAAAGCTCAAGTCGTGACATTTACAGTGCATTTGGAAAGTTTTCAGACCCTTTCAAGTTTTCTACATTTGGCCTCATCTTCAAATGAATCCAGTCTATTTTTTTTTTTTAATCAATCCACACACGATTTTGTGTGGATATTGACACACCTTTAATATGAAAGACTCATCCTTCTCTACCAAATCTTTCAAGTTCAGTGTGACTGGATGGGAATCACCAGTACCATTTTCAGAAGCCTGTACCACAAAGGATTTGGGGCTTAGTAAGAAAGTAACCACAGGTTTTCAGTACACTAAGTTCACATTGTGCTAACAGGGGTACAGAAGGGTAACTTATGCTGTAGGCCTAACCTGCTCCAGGACATCTTGCTTTTGAGTAGAGAAACAAGAATGAGTCTGCAGACCAATCAAACTCATAACATCACAATTTCTTGTGAAACAGCTTAGCCTGCTTATCGTTATACATTCTATTGTTGTTTTTCCTTCTTTAATTGCTCTTGAATCACTTATTCTTTCATCTGCAGTTAAGGCAGTATTAACTGTTTTACACCCAGTCATTTAACAGAATAAGCAACCATAATTACCCCCTTCACCCCTAGTCTTAATGACACGCTAATAAGTCTTATAGTCAGCATTTATATAGCACTTTCCCAGTCTTAGCTGACCACAATGCTTAAAGTGGACACATAATCATAAAGTGCCTTAATATTCTACAGCTGTACAGAACTACTGATAACCATCTTTGTGTGACTGCCATATGAAGCAGATAAGTGTCAAAAAATATATATAATATATATATATATATCCTGACGCTCTGTTGGGTTTAGACTGAGTTTTCCTTAAAAAAAAATGTTTTGTTTTTTTAAACTCTTTGTTTTTCCTAGCTGTATTTTTCGGTTTTGTTAGATTATAAACAGTTGGCCCCATATGAGATGGAGAGCAAGGACTTTGCTTCTTGTGGTCCGAGTGGCATTCGGCTGCGTTTGACCTCACAGCAGCCTGTTACGTTCCCTTCACTTAGGACTAAGTTCTCCATCACTACCATAAAGGACTGATTGGTGGAAGGATGCTATGACATTTGCTCTTTGTAAGCTTCTCCCATCTCCACACAAACTCGCATTCACTGTAACCTTCCTGGCTGCTTGTCTAACCAAGGATATTTGTCCCACATTACCCCATCTTGACTGGTTGGCCAGAACTAGACAAACTGGTAGTTTTAAACTTCTTTGACTGGAGAATAATAAAGACTACAGCCTCTTATATCCTGTTCTGTGCCTTTACACAAGGTTTACGTGTATACTTTGATCTTGTGTCCTGGTTTTCCCTAAAACTTAAGACCTAAACCATCAAATGTGAGATCTTTTATAGAAACCTTTCATGTCCAATGAATACAATACAATACAAATGGACTCTAAATTGTAAAAGCATCTCAAGGACCGCTGGTAGGAGGATGAATCAAAGCCCAAAGGATCTGAATAACCATGTAAATTGAATATTTTCAGTATTTTGTAAATGATAAAAACACATGAACAGTTTTTGCTTCGACATTGTGGAGAATCGCGCGTAGATTGATTAAAAGCGGAAATTAAATCAGACCTTTTTTTTTTTTTTTTTTAAAGATAAGTCTGAAATCAGAAAGAGTGTACATGCCATCCAAATGCACATTTCCTATTCTCCTGCATTAAATATTTATTCCAAATCCCTAAAAAAGGCTAGTGAAGAGAGATTTTACTTCTTTTTTTTTTTAACACTCTGGAGTAATTTTAGTCTTCAAACACTTTAACTGGCTACAAAGTCATCTAATTTTGTAGCTAATTTTGTATCATAATAAATTAGGAATATGATATGAATGAAAGCTCAATGTACAACTTGAAATGTTATTATGCAGATTTGTTGCATTTGTCACAACATTTGGAAAGGTGATTCTACCTTATTCTTGGAGGCAAAGCCAGGTGAGGAAAACAAAACCATTCAGCATCTTCCTGTCCAAATTATTAGCTCTCAAAAAAAGAAAAAGAAAAGTGTGCAATCCTACTGAAGCAGCCGAACAGGCAGGCTGCTTTTGGTGCAAGAGAGCCTCCGACCCGTAGCTGCAGGTCCTTTCACTGATGGCTTTTGTCATTCCCAGACCACAACAGACCTCCAAAGCCAGCATTTGAATTTAAATGATTTGCTCTTATTTATTGTTCAGGATCATTTCCAAAATGACTCAGTAAAGTGAGATCCATTCCGTCCTTGCTGCAAGGGAGTTTCTGCTATGCAAATAAGTAGAAAAAAGATGGAATACATATCTGAATACAAAGTGAGAAAGTCTTTCACTGAACCATTATGCTCAAACAGTGCAGATGGGCAGTTTGCCAGATGAGAGGAGGCGACGTTAAATACAATGAATACATCATTTAATATTTTATGGTGCGTGTTAATTGACACCCAGAGCAGAACCCAATAGTCAAAGTGTATTTTGTAATGTGCCTCATATGCATTGCATGATTTTTTTTCCCCCCTTCTGTAAAGAGCAGTCGACAGTCTCTGATCTACTGTGAAAACTGACAGTCTATGTCCACCACTCACTACGACTGACTTCCTTTCTCCCTTTAGTAACAAACCAAGTGTTTCTGATGTAGAATAATGAAGACACTATTCCGCCAATATAAGCCTTGTAGTAATCCATATATGTGTGTATTCACCCTTTCATATCTAAATCAAACATCACCAGACCAGTGGATCGGGAAGCAGGTGTCAGAGTGAAAGCAGTATTAATCACATGAGTAGGATGGGGATACTGCGGTGTGAAGGAAATTATGTGTCAGACAGCTCCACATGCTGTAAAACATCAGGGTTAGCAGATCATGAGACCAGGGGTGTCTCTCAAATTGCTCACTGTGTTTAGTAGGTGGTGAATTAGATTGTGGACTGAACACTGAAACACTGACATCAATGAACAGTCACAAATTCAAGGCAGTAGCAGGGCATAAAGACTTCACCTTACCAAACGCTGATAAACATCATGGTATGTTAGTGTTAAAAGAGTATAGTCCCCTCAAACCTCAAACTTAGCTATTCAAAATTAGAAACGAGGCTGTTATTTTGCATCACTGCTGCTCATTAAAATAGAGTCTTTATCAAATTCATACAAATCAAATGCCAATAAAACGATAGAAGACAGAACAGTTTGAAGCATCTGAACTGTACTTTAAAAAAAATAAAAGAAACCAAATACCACTTGGATCATTACCGATGACATTTTAAAAATACAGAGAGGAAAGTGAAAAAAGGCCTAACAAGAGAAGAATCTGTTGCATATGCAGTGAAACAAGGGAAATTACATCACTACTAATGCCCCCCCCCCCCTTTTTTTTTTTTTTTTTTTTTTTTTTTTATTTTTTTTTTGTTTTTTGTGTTTTTTTGTGGGGTTGA
>VURO01049323.1:0-11196 GCA_015108175.1 Pelvicachromis taeniatus | reverse complement strand
TTCACTCTATAATAAACATGAGAATGATATTCATGTGTTTATCATGTTGTTATGTGATACCGTGGATAGCTGCTGCCATAAAATTGAGCTCTTTACAACAAACGCTCTCAGTCGCCGTTGCCATTGGCAGCAGTTTCCACATAGACACCAGTAGTTTTTCCCCCACTCTCGCGTCCTCGTGTGACGGATTGTTTTCATCTTCATCTAAACTAAGTCCCGGTTGACCATCGTCATCCTCTCTCTCGTTTTGCTCTGGTTCAAACTGGAAAGGTTGAACAGAAGCCATTTCCAGTGCAACGCTAACTAAACTTGATGCGGTGCACCCATGTGACATCACTACCCAGAGTGCATTGAGAAGTAAATAACAATGGCGGCCTACTTGTAAATTAATTTTATATCAAATGTGCTTAAAAGGAAAACATTTCACCTATTTTAATACCACGTATATATTATTGAAAGCACAGTACATACTTTAGTGCAAACTCCTCATAATAGTCGGGGTTCCCTTTAAATCACTTAACCAAAACTGTTACATTGACCACAGTAGTGCTCTCCTCCCAACTCTAAATAACTGAATACTATAGTTTTTGCATGCTAACATATGTTAATTAGTGCTAAACACAAAATATAATAAAGTCTGTTGGGAATGTCAGGGGATATCTTCACAAATGGAAGAGTTTGCCTAGTTATTTAATTATTTTAAAAAATTGCAAAAGATGTCACTCAAATTTTTTTATTCTGGAACAACAATATGATTCCACAAGATGGTGGCATGGCCAAAGTGCTTGCTCATAGGGGGTCATATGATTGTTGGGTTTTTCACTGTATGTATTATTGTAGGGTCTACCTTACAATGTAAAGCGCCTTGAGGCGACTGTTGTTGTGATTTGGCGCTATATAAATAAAATTGAATTGAATTGAATTGAATTGAACTGAACTGAATTGAATTGAATGGTGTGTAGCCTGTCCTTTAAATATTTGTAAATATTTGTAGAGAATGGACTGGTTGGGGGTTAAAAAAAAAAAGTAACAGGCTTTAAAAACCAGATGAGCAGATGAACAGTAACTGAATGTCATGTACTTAAAAAAAAAATAGGGGGGGGAAACAAAAAAATGAGCAAAGACTGGGCACAGTGAGGGATGCATTTGGTCTTTTGAGGTAACAATCGAGCCACGGGGAAGGCCACAAGCCAGTGCTCTGGCTAAATGGGGAGAGTTGAATCAGGAATGCCATCTGGCATAAAATCATTGCCAAATCAAACATGCTCATGAAGATCATCAAGAATAAGATTTCAGAGAATAAAAATGGATTGGTTGGCCATACCGGTCTGGCCAGATTAACAATGACACCTGTTGGCTAGCAGGTTGTCATTGTTAATCTGTCCCCCAACTGATCCCCAATGGAAACTGTGCTACTGTTGGCCTAAGACAAGGAAAAGAAGAAGTGGAATGTTTGGGAGCAGTAAAAGAGAACAAAAGGCAGGAGTGCAGAGGTGAGGGTAGGAACTTTAAATGCAGTGACTAATAAAGTGAGAGACACCGCTCATATGATGGAGAGATGGAAAGACGATATACTGCATGTGCAAGAGATCAAGTTGAAAAGCAAGGCCAGGAGGTGGATTCAAGACTGTTTTACCAAGGTGTAGACAAGAAGCAAAATGGAATAGTGGTGAACTCAAAGAAACACCATGTCAGTAGTGTTGTGGAGGTGAAAAGGGAGTGTCAGATAGAGTCATGAGTTTGACACTGGAAAAACGGGGGTGTGATGTTGAATGCTGTCAGTGCATATGCCCCAAAAGTTAGATGACAGTTAGAAGACAAAGATGAATTCTAGAGTAGGTTTGATTAAGTGGTAGAAAGTATTCCTACAGGGTAAAGAGTGGTGCTTGGAAAAGATTTCCAGGATGATGTAGGTAAAGGGAACAAAGGTGATAAGGAGGTGCTTGGTACATATGGTGTTATATGTAGAAGGGGAGATGATAGAGCAAAATGAATGAAAATGGCTTTAGTGAATACATACTTCAAGAATTAAGGAACATAGGATCACAGGCTGAAAGAGATAGTAGACTACAAGGCACTGGTAGGGGACAATACAGTTAGGCAGCATCAAATAGTAGTGTGTCAGATAATTTTGAAAATCAAGAAGGATTTAATGATGGAAGCTGAAGATGGAAGAACATTGTTCAGTGTTCCATGATGAGTTGAGACTGACTCTAGGTAGTAGGGAGTGGTTAGCAGATGATTGTGAAAGTACAGCTGAAGTTGTGAGGGAGAGAAGAAGGTATCTGATGTATCCACTGGACAGAGGAAAGAAGACAAGGAGATCTGAGGGTGTGAAGAGGAGTCACAGAAAAGTATTCAAAGGAAGTGGTTAGCAAAGAAAAAGTGAGATAGCTTGGGGAGATGAAGAAAGTAGACAGGAGTATTGGGAGGGTTGATGTATAGTAAAGTAAGTAAGTAAGTAAGTAAAACTTTATTTTTATAGCGCCTTTCAAGGTAGAGACCACAAAGCACTTTACATGAGAATATAAAACTGTACAACTGTACAACAAAAGTAAGAGGTGGAAAACTCAAGTGAGAAGTGTGAGGTTTGCCGTAGCCACCCTCCGCTGGTTCTCTAGAGACTTATCCTCATGAACGAAAACAAGACAGACAGCGATCGATCTTTTTTGGACTTGCGCAAGGGAAGCTTTCGTTGGATTCACAGAACCACTGCTCTCTGCTCCAAACTGTGAAAGACTCCAGCATCAACCTCCCTCTGCCATCCTCATATTCAGTCACACAGTCACAGAACACCCGAGGGCAACCCCCCTGTGGTGTGTCATAAAAGTTTCAACACTCTGTATGTGTGTGTGTGGTGTGTTTGTGTGGGGGTGTGTGTGTGACTTCCCACTAGTCATAAAACTAAGGTCATCTCTAACATGTGGTTTACTCTAAACAGTTTAACTAATGTAAACACAGGTGCATCCATAAACATTTAGGAAGTAAAACATCTCTTATCTTTACAATGAAACAACAGTCTCACATGAAAACAGTCTCTAGAATTTACAACCTTGCTTGTGGTGTGGCAAAGGAATTTCTTTGTTCTCTACGGTTAAACTAAGGTCTTACAGCTTTATATATACAGCAATAATCACAATAATGACAACATTAAACCATTTTACTCTAACAAGAAGGTTTACAGTGATTTATTTGTGAGGCCAGGCAATTAAGAAATAAAAATGAACTTCATTACTATCAATGGGTTAGACAAAGATCAAGCTAGAAAGGATGCGCGGCAGATTAAGGAGAATCTGTTTAGAAGATGAATGGGTTGTTCAAGACTTGCATAGTACTGGTAATCCATCCAAGAACAACTGCAAATCTGTATTTACGAAATTTGCTATATTTCCTGCCCATTATTGCTTACTCACATTACTTAATGTGCCTTATGTTTACATGAGATCAAAGCCACAAGAGGCAAGACTTTAGTTATTGTTGTTATTTCACTGTTGACCAACTTGGCAGACAGGAAAGGTAAAACTAAAATGAGAACTAAAGTTACAATACGCTTACCCAGTCTTGCCTGAAGTTGTTTGTGTATAGTAAAAATTATTCATATTTTACTCACTGAACGATGTTCACAATATCCTTCCCCTCAAGAGTGATCCTGTTAATATAATTCTAAGAAAATCATTAATCTTTTAAATTAAAAAGAAAACCAAACTGGGTCAGTGGCATCACTAATAACAGACCCTATACAATTTTCAGGGTATCAATAGTTTTCATAAGACGACTAAAAGAACATATGTGGTCTTGATGAAAATTACACATCAAAGGCACATCAAAGACTATATTCTTACAGGAAAGCTTCACATGATCACATGGGTGACTCCTGGTGGTTCTTAGCACATGTCATATATCAACTGTATTTTTTCTACAGACACTCCTTTCACCACCGCTCACAAAAACCGTAATGTTTATCACAGCAGAAAAACCAGAACGTCCTATTGCACTTGCTACTGCCCGGATTTGATGGAATTCCAAAAATGCCACCAGCAGCTTTGTATTTACATTACAGGGTGACATATACGGGACAGTATATAGCTTTGATGTACAGAAGTGCTTTCTGCATCAAAGATCAATCAGATGAAATTCAATTTTCCTTATATTGCTTTGGTGGCCGCAAAATGTTTTGTGAGCTAGCAAAAATATAACCACTGTGTCAGCTCAGCAGCATTTTTTTTCTGTCTTTCCTTCATAATATGGAGGGATAAAACTGAAGTGATGAAGGAGAAGCATGCAGAAGTCTACACAGCAAACACACTCAGGCTTTAAGTCACGCTTTGGTTTCAATCAAGTATGCATATATGTGTTCCTCCCTGCTGTTTTGAAATAATATATGCACTCCCTTGTGCTGCAGTCATTTATTATACTGTAGCTTCCACAGTGCTTATGAACAATTTCATTAATATATCCAATATTCAGCTAACAGTCATCAATATAAAAAGGCTGAATTCATCTTACTGTGTCTCTCACATTGACTGATTGCCTTGTCTTCTATACACTAAGTGAATTAATTATGTAGTCTCATGTCAGCTTATGAGCACCTGAGATGAGAAAAGGAATTAGGAAAACTGATGAAAAGATGTGTAGTACAGTTCATTAGAGACAAATCATCCAATGATTCAGACTTTATGATTAATATGCATGCTGATGAACATAGCAATATTAAAGAATGTAAAATTCAATTTCAGGACCTCTGGTGTGTGCTGCTTGAATACCAACTAATGACGATCAAACATTTAGTTGGCAGGATCAGGCTAGCGCAGGTTTTCGGCACATGTGTACACGTATCCCTGCGCTCTTTGAAATTCATGACAGTGTTGAAGCCCCTGGATTTAATTAAACCAATTCAGGCGCAGTGGCAAACTGCATTGGTTAATGCAGTGCTGTGGAACAAGCAAAGGCAAATTGGGCGGTCACAACAGCACGGACTGCATTGCTACTAAAGCACTAATAAAAACATAGTTGGAGCAGTGGCGAAATGACAAGATGAGAGGAGATGGAATTTTACGGCCAGCAAATCATTGAGGAACAATCTCTGCATGAAAAGTAACTCACTTAGTCACTTTCCATATATATACATCACTGCTTGTAGTGCCTTTCACAGTAAAAAAAAAAAAATCAGCGTGTGCATGTCTGTCTCTCCCAATGAAACATTCAAGTGTCACTAATCACTAACACTAATACTTTGATAAGGCGACTTTTGAAATAGTGTCAATTACAAAATTACTAACGCTAGCTACTAGCAGTAATGTAACTTCATGACTCAGTCAACAAATTAAGCAACCTACTGGACTACTGTAAGATTATTTAAAAAACAAATCTTTTAAACTGAAAAGAAGTAAAGCAGAAGAATCATCTACAGGCAGTAGTGTCACAGGTTTGACTTCAAGCACGATTTCTTAAAAATTGGAAGCATTTTCACCCCTGGTGAACAAGCTTCATGCTGCACAGGGTCAGGCTGCTCAGAGCTATGTGCAGTGGTATGACTGGTACATGAGTAGCGGTGCAAATTCACATAAGGGAACCAATCCAATGATCTTAACACCAGCGCTACGGTATTATTAGTTGCAGAAAAATAATTTTCTTCTTTCTTTCTTGTTTTTTTTAGATTTATTTTTGGGACACTGAGCTTTTATTTTGACTGCATTGGAGGCAAGAGAACAAGCTGGGGGAACAAGATGCAGTGCACAACACAGGGTAGAATCAAGCCCAGACCCCTGATGGAGCCTTTCGGCACATGGGTCACCTGCTCAACCTGGTGAGCTAAAACAGAACCCTAGTTGGTCTCTTTTATAGAGCGAATAAATCAAAGGAATGTCAGAGGGTTGGAGAGGTCCCGCTGATGCTTTTATCATTTGAAAGATTTGTTGTTGGTGTCCTTTTTTTGTTTCCTTATATTTTCACACAAAAATTTGTCTCATTTTCAATCTTCATTCATTGTTCATTCTACAAGTTTTGTACAGGGTGGCTGTAGCTCAGGTAGAGCAGGTACTGATTGGAAGGTTAGTGGTTCGATCCCTGGCTCCCCTAGTCTGCATGCCAAATATTCTTGGCAAGATATCAACCCCAAGTTGCTCTCCGATGCATCCATCGGAGTATAAATGTGTATGAGTATTAATTAGTAAGCACTAAAATAGAGAAAGTGCTTGTATGAATGGGTGTGATTGGGTGAATGAGGTTGTTGTATAGAGCGCAGTACTCTGAGAGAGTAGAAAAGCGCTATATAAGAATCAGTCCATTTACACTGGCCCTGAGAGGTCAAACACACTGAAACTTGACAAATTTTCTATTGGTCAAGTTTGCTGCAAAAGCACACAAAACACAACAGAAGTTGAATTAAAATTGAATAAAAGTTCAACATACAAAATCACTGGGAAATGATTTTGGGGAGACACTGATGTGACGTGAGAGTTGTGTAAATTACAGGAACCGAAACATGCAAAGGACTGCACTTAAAAGAAGTGGAGGAGTCGTTTGTGTTGTGTTTGAGAGAAAGATGCAAGGTAACGTGTGCTGTAATCACATCAATCATATAATACTGTAGATACATGTTTGCTATCCAGTCATGCAATTGTTTCCCCTAAATCACTTTCATTGTATTTTGTGAGATTCTGCAAAAAAAAAAAAAAATTCTGCTTGTGTTTCATTCATCCTTTGTTGGGTTTCTTTTCTGACGTTGCAGTGCGTTTGACCTCTCAGGGCCACCATAGTTTATGGCCTAAAGACCACTGGTTTGGATTTAGGAAAAGATTGTGCTGTCAACAGCACAAACTGACTAGAAATCCACCAACACTTATTATTGGGATTGCAGTTATATTTTTAGAAAGCTAACTGCTACCCAGAGGCCAGCAGCACTGCTGTGAGAAAGTAAAGCCAGGTAATGGTCTCAGTTAAACAAACATGTCTCCTCCATGAAATTCAGCAGCAGCCAATCATTCCATTACTTGCTGTTCATGTTCATCGGGGCCTCCAAGCACTATAGCAGTCAAAGTGCTGTAGCTTATATCAGCCACTGCACAGTAGCGTACTGATGCAATTTGCTATAATTGCCAATGACATGATCTGACACAAAGTATAGCTCCAAACCATCTCACCAGATGTTTCAGTAGTGCACATTTTGGTCCTTTGAGCAAAGCATTCCTCACTTACCACTGAAACCTGCCAAGTTTATCTGATGACAGAAGGTAATGGCAGGGTGAATAGGGAGTCATTAGAGAAGGTAAAGGCAGTGCACCGTAGAGTGTTTGGGGGTTAAATAATAATGTTTAAAACTTGTAACAATCCCCAAAGGTTTTGAGCCTAATGTGCACATGCTGCATGAAAGTCTGAGAAAAGTACAGTTTTTTACCCTCAGGTTGCCACTTGACTTTTAAAAAGTTGTCCTCATTTAGGAACACGTAGGAAAGAAGATTCTCTTTCACTCTCTCCCACTATCTTGAGTAGAAAAATTCAACTCACCCACATATCTTACCTTGGGAAGCAGGCAATCTTCCATGTATCTACAATTATCTCTCAGGCCTGTAGCATTCCAGTCTGCATACCATTATGATTCAATTATGACTAGACTCAAGCTTGTTTACTGTCCTCATTATGTACTTATTTAGGCTATAGCTTATGTGATTTTGAAGTATTTTACTTCTTTATTCATTTAAACTCTGTCTAATGTCTACAGGATTATGCATATATTATTATAAGTCTAGAGTTTTATGTACATCTGAGCTCACTGAGTCGCAGCTGGGCATTTTTTACACCCAGAATTTTACTCATATTAACATATTGTCTCCACTGCCACAGAGAAGGCCTTCCTTTTTAATAAACATCCAAGCTTTTCATGTGCAGCTTTTGTAGCCTATAAAGCTATCTGGCCCATTAAAAGCATGACATACAAAAATAAAAGCAGTAAGATTATGTTTTTATTACATGCCAAATCCTTCAAAAACATTAAAATAACTGCTTCAAAATCATTTCGATGGTACACTGACTCTTCCACTCCCATTCCAGCGTCCTCTCTGGCAGTATATAAGCTGGGTGAGCGGGTACAATCTCCTGGGAAAGGTGCATTGCCAAGGACGCTGAGAGTGGAGCTTGGCAAGATACAAGGCCAAGCAGCAGGGGACTGGCTGAATGACCTCTGAATGCACAGAGTCAAGAGGGAGCAATATGCAAGGAAGCAGGAGAGAATAAGCCAGCATACTATTACATTGGCATGCAAACGATTGTACACTTGGGGCAAAATTTCTGGGAATAGCTGAGAGACTAAAAGATGAAGAGTAATCTTAAAGGGGACATATTTCTTTTGTAATATATTTTAAGCAATATTACTTGGGCATTTGCACATTTTAAAGCCTCATAATAACACAAAAGCAGAGGTTTGGGCATCCAACAACCCCTTGTTTCAAGTGCAATTTGTAAATGCTCTTTAAAGCAGCTGAAAAAAATCAGTCTTTTAAGGGATTTTCACCCATTCTCTCTGCAAAAAGCTTTTTAGCTCCTGTGAGATTCTCAGGCTGTCATGCATGCACTGTTCATTTGAAGAGCACCCACAGATTTTCAGTTTAGGTCAGGGGACTGTAAGGGCCAACTCAAAACATTTCTACTTGTGCCTCTTATGGTAGTGCACTGTGGATCTGATGTGTTTTTCCATCAAAAATGAACATGTTTGCTTTCAGAATTTGCTATAATTTGATTGACTCTATTCTTCCCTCTAACAGTGAAATACTCTGCAAGCCACTGAACTACAAGCGCAAAGTATACAGCAAGTGATCCACCCCCGTGCTTGACAGTTGGAGAGGGTTTTACTTTTCATCCCTCTAAACATGGCTTTGAACATTGTGGGTAAAATTTTACTACATAAGGACCAGTACTGTGCTAAATCTCCCTCCAGCTTTTTTCACAGTTAAATGGAGGTTTCGATGTACCATTCTAGTAATCCCAGTGTTGTCTTTAAAAGTTTTCATGATCTTAAATTAACCTCCACCATTTCTGTCAAGTGCCACTGATGGACTGCCTTACAGTCTACATTCATAAAATAGTCTGCTCCAGTTTCATGGACATCAGGTGTTTTCATTTTCAGAGTGAGGAGTATCCTCTTACAAGACCTCATGGCTGTTGGCGGTTAGGACAAGCTTTGAGTAATCAGTGGATTTATAAAGATTAAAATCTGCATTGTCTACTTTTATACAAATGTTTATTTTTAAAACAAGTGTTTTTAATTGTATTTGAGTATCATTTGCAGTAATGTAAAAGTACTTTGACTTTCCACCAGTGTTTTACAACCTAGCCATCTCAGCGCGAAGTTGTCAGTTACATGAAGTTTGGGATCTCTCTTTTTGCTAAAAGGTTTGTTGTGATAGGTTGCCACATTCTTCAAAACTATGCCTGAATGACTTGGTGTGCATGGCTTGAACTCACTAAACCAGTTTATGCTGCAAGTTTTAAAACTAGTTCTTTCTAATATAGCCACCCACTGATATAGATTGACTGAAAGCACAAGTATTGGATGCAATTCTATGCATTAATTTATGCACTTACTGTAGGTATTACAATTTTGGTTGCATTATTGTTTTTTTGTTTTAATATATACATATAGTAATCTGGCACACATTGGACCTGGTAGCAGCACTGGTTTCCACTGTCATGTATTGATTTAAAGTGAGCACCAATTCAATTTTTCCATTACAGCTGGTGCCCAACAAAAAACGATGAAAGTTAGATCTGCTGAGGCAACAGGGAGCGGTCTCTGTGCTGACTGATCATTATCTTTTGTCCTTAGCCTGAGCTTCAGCTTTGTGGGTCACTTACTGTACAGCTCCTATTAGCAGCTGGCTTATCATACATCTTGGACTCAGCTACTTTTCTAATAGCATTACAAGCAAACAGCGATAATGTCATATCTTGCTGCAGCACTGCAAGTGATGAAGAAATGGCATTGTTACTGAATTGATAAATCGATATATTTTGGATTTAAATGATAGAAAAAATTGAAGTTTTAATTTGAGATTGAGAGCTTACAGTAGCCGGTAAAGCAGATGTTCCACTGCTCACAGGACAGCTGGTTCCTTTCCAAGCTCCTCCATAAAATACACCAGGAGAGGAAGTTTACCACTTAACCCCATCAGTTAAGTGTTAAGTAACATGGAGACCAATGCAGCGTTTGATGCGGTCAACTTTATGGAGCCCACGGGACATGTGGAAGAACCTTAGTAGAAAATTTGCAATCTTAATTTGTTTAATATAATACTAAAGTGTAAGTGTTTCTTAATTAGCCTGAAGAGGCACCACATACCACTGATACTACTGAGCCATTTAAGCCTTTTAATCTGCAGTGCATAGTGGTGGACAGAGAAAGGCTTTTTGGTTGGCAAATAGAATTTCTAAACTGATCACATTTATGTTCCAATAGGCAGATCAAGCATACAATAATAGACCAACCTTTGCAAATTATGCCATCACCACAGCCAGATGGCATGTTTACATTTTTTGACATGAAATGAGGTGCTGTGAAATGCTAAAAATACAATATTAACATTTTGTACTGGTTTTTAATAGATCCCAATTCTCATATAAATGACATGTACAGTGGCTTGCAAAAGTATTCGGCCCCCTTGAACTTTTCCACATTTTGTCACATTACAGCCACAAACATGAATCAATTTTATTGGAATTCCACGTGAAAGACCAATACAAAGTGGTGTACACGTGAGAAGTGGAACGAAAATCATACATGATTCCAAACATTTTTTACAAATAAATAACTGAAAAGTGGGGTGTGCGTAATTATTCAGCCCCCTGAGTCAATACCTTGTAGAACCACCTTTTGCTGCAATTACAGCTGCCAGTCTTTTAGGGTTTGTCTCTACCAGCTTTGCACATCTAGAGACTGAAATTCTTGCCCATTCTTCTTTGCAAAACAGCTCCAGCTCAGTCAGATTAGATGGACAGCGTTTGTGAACAGCAGTTTTCAGATCTTGCCACAGATTCTCGATTGGATTTAGACCTGGACTGGGCCAGGTCAAAACACATGGATGTGTTTTGATTTAAATCATTCCATTGTTGCCCTGGCTTTATGTTTAGGGTCGTTGTCCTGCTGGAAGGTGAACCTCCGCCCCAGTCTCAAGTCTTTTGCAGACTCCAAGAAGTTTTCTTCCA
>VURO01049321.1:0-22219 GCA_015108175.1 Pelvicachromis taeniatus | reverse complement strand
CACCGTGACGCCACAGGGGAAGTGGAAACACACGAGGAAATGAACACTGTGACGCCACAGGGGAAGTGGAAACACACGAGGAAATGAACACTGTGACGCCACAGGGGAAGTGGAAACACACGGGGAAATGAACACCGTGACGCCACAGGGGAAGTGGAAACACACGAGGAAATGAACACTGTGACGCCACAGGGGAAGTGGAACTAAACACAATGAACGTGGGGCACCACACCTCTTCAAAGTAAAACAGGAAACATAATGGGACACAGTCATAACAACACGAGCTTGACAACATAAGACACGCAAGCTATGACCCAATTCAGGGTCTGCATCCTTCGGAGGACCCGGCCTTTGCGGTCTACGTGAAGGTCCTCTGGGTCCTCCGAAGGCCGGAAGTGCGAGGCTTGTGAAATGGGACGGTCTAGCCTTCAGGTTTGCATCACCAGCTATTCCCGCCCTCACCGCTTCCTCCTCCTCGGTTTTACCGTATCCGTTAAATCCGTTAATCCGAAGGACGCATTTGTTGGCCGCATTTGAAGCAGCCTGTGAATTGGGACAGCCTTCGTCATGTCGCTGTGACGTAACCGGCCTACAAATGCGGCCCACGAAGGATGCAGTCTCTGAATTGAGACACTGCAGCAGACATGAAACCATGAAGGGCGAGGGAGACACAGGAGTGAAGACACAAGAAGAATCTACTAAACAATGAACTATAACAGGGCGACATAGAAATGTACTTCAACATAAACCATAAACATCAAAATATATTCAAACTTAAAGCACTGGATCAAATGACCCAGGATCATGACAAGGCCTTTATCTATGAGTCTCTGAAGACAAGGACAAGCCAGCAGTTCCTGGCAGGTCCAGGAGCGCGTCGACCTGGGGTTTGGGGGGAAACATTAGCCGCCCACCTCTCTTCCATGCTTTGAGGAAGATGAGGAGATAACCCTGTGTGGCTCTTCTCCTGTCTGATTGCAACACTTCATAGCTGACACCCCCTACCCCACGACCGAGTTCGTGACAATTAAAACATCTACAACCACTAACTGTGACTGCGGAGCTGTGAAACCTGAGGTGACCGTGCCCTCCCCATGCCAGGGGAAACCACAGGGTCCCGATGTGTCACAGATGAAAAAACACTCTTGTGAGTCAAGACAGCAGCGTTTGCAAGAGACTCAACTTTTTGTTCATTTAAATAAACCACCACACGCTCCAGCAAGCATTTCTTAAAATGCACTAGTTCCCTCAGCTGTGCAAAATCTTTGACCTTGCTAGTCTGACATCATTTATCAACAGCAGCCCCTTCTCACGTGCCTTTTCCCACAATGTTGGAATTTCTGCCGGTACGCTTCAGGCATCAATTCATAAGCACGCAGTGCTGTAGCCCTAACCACATGATAATCTAAGCTTTGGTCCACTGAGAGGCCAGCACACACCTCCTGAGCTTTACCCACAGTCTACACTGCAGCAGCAAGGCCCAAACTTCCCTCGGCCAGTCCAAAGCATTAGCTGTACGCTCAAACACAGCAAAGTATGAGTCCACCTCAGTTTCTCTAAAGGGTGGTAGTAGGGCTGCCACGATTAGTCGACGATCAAACGACGTGGACAACTAATTTAACAGTGGACGCGTCGTTTGAAGCTTTGTAAGATCCCAAAGTGTAATAACAGACTGAAACAGAAGGTGGCAGCACTGCATGTACAAGGATGCCAGCTGCCGTTAAACCCCGAAGAAGAAGAAGCTGTGTCCCACAGCTTCTTCTCCACAGCTTCAACACAGACATTGTTGAAGCGGCCCTGCTTCAACAATGTCTGTGGCTAGTTAGTTTTAATATGACTCTTATTATTCTTTGTGGGTCACAAAATAAAGGTTGGACATGTTTCCAGGCGAGAATGTAGCTGTGTAAACTTCAAATATCTGCTCGGGTTATCAAGACATCACATATTTGCAAATGTGCCCCGAACATTTTCAGAGGCGTCTGTTACCCACCAGCTCGATCGCTGAGCGGGTCGTCAAGGTCCACTAGAGCTGGCGAAAATAGCAGACTCCCCAGACATCGTTTTCAAGCCCCCCGCGGTCCGCGATCAAGCCGATGGGTAACTGACATCTCCGAAAACGTTCGAGGCATGTTTGCAAATATATGATGTCCTGAGTAAATCGGTTTGTTTTCACTCAGCTGAATAAACGTCAAACAGAAAACTGATTAAACAGAAGAGTGAGATGGTGGAGAATTTACTCCAGTGTCCTGGTATAGTTTAGATAGCAAGGAGCAGACGGCTGAGTTTATTCAACTCCACAGAGACAGCTGGTGATGCATATCTGAAGGCTAGACGTCCCATTTCACAAGCCTCGCACTTCCGGCCTTCAAAGGACCCAGTCCACGTAGACCGCGAAGGCTGGATCCTCCAAAGCATGCAGCCTAGGTTTGTGAGATCCCGCAAAACTTCTGTGAGATCTTGCAATAGTTTTGCGGGATCTCACAAAAGTTCATCTTAATTTTTTTTTCTCCCATGTCCCTTGCGGGGCTCCGTAGTATACAACTGTACATATCTGTGTATCTTTTAACTTTATTCTAAAGTAATTTTAATGTAAAAATCTACATACTACTAGTGAAGAAATGCCAAACTGTTTTTATTGTTCTTGTAACAGTTACAATAACAAGCTATTCTATTCTATTCTATTTATTCTATTCTATCCTAGTGTTGTCAAAGCTTTGAATCTAGTGTGTGTACATTTATTTGATTTCCTGCTGTAACTTTACAGTTATTCTAGTAACTACAGTGGATAAGCTAAAGTGGCATGTGTTGAACACCTGTTAGAGTTTCCACAGTTCACAGAAAGTTTAAAAGGGTAAGTTATTAAACACAGGAAGTACTCTTTGTCACTAACTAGTCGTAACTAAAGTTTGACAAAACTCACTTGCGAAGTAAAATCTTCTCTACATGAAACTGGAGCTCTCATTAAGACATACATAGAAAAACGTATTTTGTTTTTTCTTAAGACAAATTTTGCTTATATGTTAAATAAGTGCCTTGTGTCACCCTTTACACTTATAAGTGTAGATATTAATATCAAATATAATGTTTGGGGCTTGCTATTTATGCACAAAATTGTTTAGTCCTCACATTATATAACGCTGAAATTACACACTGAGGGTGTACATACCACATCCTTCAGCATCCTTGGAGTTTTTATATCTGCAGATGCATTCAAAAGTACCAAGCTTGTTCTTACACTCATACTTGGCATTTACACAAGCCATCTTCTCCACGCACTCGTCTATATCTGCAATACAGATACAAAGAATGAAGTGAAATAATTTTCAAAAGATGCATTATTATTCATGCTCAAGTGCTGAGTGCTCACTACCTGTGCAGTTGTGTCCATCCCCATTAAAGCCTGTCATGCATGTGCAGGTATAGCTCTGTTTTGTGCTGTTGCAATAAGCATATTTGTGGCAGGGGAAGGGAAAAGGAGGGATGCACATGTCTGGGAAAAGATACATGGTGAAATTATGGGGTTAGTCATGGTGGTTTTTAGAAGGTGATAATATGATGACAAGCAAAAAATAAATTAAAAAAATCCACATACTACTCTCAAAGCATTTGTATCCTTTTTTTTCTGCAGCGAAAGTGTTATCTGGACATTCACCACAGGTGAACTGGCCAGACTCTGATCGACACTGCACTCCTTGGAAACAGGGTTTGCCTCGACATAAATCTGTAGTGTTCCCACAGAATTTCCCACTGAATCCCTTTGGACACAGACACCCCACCACCTGGAAGGATAGGTACAGATTTACATACAGAGGCCTTCAAAAAAAAAAAACATAACAAACTGTAGAGTATCACACATAGCTTTCCTATTTCCCCACAAAGCTGCCCTCGTCCTTTAAATACCTCCGTCTCATTAAACTAACTTTCTACAGATTGGTTGCCATTTCCCTCAGAAGGTCCAAACCATAGACTGTAAATAGAAGACAGTTGTGGCCACTGTGAGGTCGCCCACTGGTTTCTGGATTCTACATTTTGAAGGAGGAATTTTGTCTTTTTGCAGAACAAAACGACCTACAAGAGTGTGAAGTGCTAAGCTATCAGCTAACTAGCTAGCATGCTTAGCAAACTCCATAAAGTGTATGGCTCTATTGCACAGGTCCAAATACCTGCTAAACAGTTTAGAATTTAACAACAACCCAAGCACTACCTTTTTGGGCAGTCTGTATCAAACAGCCATGTTATTTGTCAGTAAATAATGCTAAAAGGCATCTAGAGCAGAAACATAATCAAGGGGTCCAGTTGAGTGACTTAAGTTAGCGGAGGTATTAACAGACAGCTATTAACTACAGTGGCCTGTGTTGTGACACCTCCTAGTCAAAGAAGTCATACACCTAACTTAGTTTTACGTATTAGCTGAGTAACACCAATATCAGTAAAACTGCATATAGATTTAAATGGTTTGGCTTAAAGTTGATTGTTTCTATAGTGAGGTGCTAGATATGTTTTTTGGGGTGATTAACATTCAGTTTACTATGAGCTCTTGTCATGGCTGCCACTACATCATCTTCAGCTACACCTGCTTATTGCTGTTCAAGGTTGACACTGGCACAAAGGTGCAATTTTGTAAACAGAAGTCATGAATGCCATGACAAGAAATGCTGCAGTTAGATGAAAGTATCAGACAATAGAGCACCTGGAACTTTCCCTGCAGATGGTTTTCAGCGATGCTGTCATACTGGCAGGTTCCTCCGTTGAGGCAGTTGCAGACACGCAGGATGGGAGTGAACAGGGAGCTGCTGAGTTTGTCACTGACCTTGATGGTCAGCTGGACAGGCTGGGTGCTTAGAGGGGTCCAAGTCAGGTAGCCATTACCTGGGCAGGAGAACAATAGAGGCTGTAAAAACCTATGTCACTGAAAAAACATTTCATATTTTTTCATGTTTTTGTGTATTTTGTGTCCTTGTGCTTGTCACTCTCAGCATTACAGTCTGCTGACTGAGCTCTGAAATGTCCCATCTGCTGAAAGACTGCACTGCTGGCTACAGCGGCAGCCTCATCATCCCGCTAACAAATGTCAACAATATGTATGACAGCAACAAATGGAGCAAGGTACGAAGAGTCTGAGTAGGTGTCTCACCGCTGCCGATCGAAGCTTGCGGAGGCCTGGGTAAGAGCAGCGAATAGGTGATGTTGTCTCTGTTTGCATCCTCAGCGATGATCTGAACGCTGACCTGGGATTTGACCTGAGAGCGAATCACTGTGGGCTCTGTCACTATGGGTGGGACGTTACCTGCCAGATCACAAAAAGGTTGTATCTAATTATTACAGGTGAGCGATAAAAATGCACAGTTTTCTTTTAGAGACGAGTACAGACAAGTTTACCTTTGATCAGGGCCAGATTATGAAAATCTGTCTCAGCCTTCAGCGTCCCCTGCCCCAGTTCAGGAACTTTGGTTGCCAGTGTGTCGTGGATACATTGCATGCTGCTTTTACAGGTTTTTGTCAGTACTTCAATCTCAGCAGGAATGATGCTTTGCAGCAGGTTCTCAGTGGGGTTGACCACCAGTGAATTAGGAGTCAGAGAGGACAATAGGCTCTCTGGGCCTGGGACTGCCCCTAAACACACGCACGCACGCACGCACGCACGCACACACACACACACACACACACACACACACGGACGTGTGTAAAGGCATCCATTAAACTGTGTAGATAAGATTCATCAAGCTGGGTTCACCAGGATAATGGTAAATCAATTTGAATGTATTTTATTCAAAGGACCACCAACATAATTTTTTATAAATAATTAAAATGATACTGTATTGTTTAAAACAATAGCTAGCTTGATATCAGTTAAATTGTTTTAAAATTTTAAGTAAGTCCTTAGTAAAGTTTCTCTTCTGGAAGAGGTACCTGCCCTCAACACTATAAGAACCCCTTTTCCAATAAATCTGAATCTGTCGTTGTTTAGTATTAAGCTGACAGCTAAAGCACTCAGAATAAAGTGGGGAATTTGTTATTTATGGGAAAAGGTCCCAGTGGGGATAATGGTTTAACAGCAGAAACCTCAAAAGGGAGCAAAGCTCAAGACTATAAATAAAAGCAGCAACACAAGCTTTATTCTTAGATTTAAGCGGCAGCATGGCAACGGCTTTGGGATTAGGCAATAGATTGGCCTTCATTTGGTTTTGTGCTTCAGACAAACTGATGAAGATCAAATAAAAACACTCCTCCTAGATATGACTTTTATTTGATGCCAACACTCTCCATACAGCTGAGGGAAATTGCAAAATCAGGTTATATTCTCATCTGATTCATCCCTACGAGTGACACCTACTGCTGTTATTTTTTTTATAAATGGTTATTGCTACATTAATAGCTAATTGGAAGCATAGTATTGTAAATCCTGTAACCTTAGGTAAGAATTTTCTACAGTGTACACTGTATTAATGGCTGACTTCATGGTTAAGCTAATTCTCAAAATACCTGTCTTTCTGAAAACAGCAATGATCCACTTACAGGACAAACCAAAGAGACGCAGTTTTTCCTCCTCAGGGGTGCTGACATCCGTCGAGCGAATGACCTTGCCATCGGACATAAGGAAATCATCAGAGGGGTTGGTGCTCCAGAGGCCCATGAGACCCACAGTGCGGTTGTAGAAGGTCTCTGGAACCTCCACTATGGCGCACAGCTGATTGTTGCCCACACTTCGCCACACCACCACGTGGAGGCCGTTGGCGTACACAGCCACACAGCGTTTCAGCTCAGTACAGCGCACTGCAAAGTTATTCTTACCAGCATGTACAAGACCTGAATGGACAGCAAACATGTATGCATCATATAGTTAAGACTGTGTGCTTTGTTTATAATAGCTGTAAAGTCTGTAATCCTGCATACACTTGCCTAGGTTAAAATTTGATGATTTACTGTTACGTAATTGTTTCATGCTTTTTAGAAGGGACCTATTATTACTGCTTTTCCTCCTGTTTAGTCATGTATACACTGTTACAATGATGGATGGCTGCATTAAATGTGTTGAAAATTTTAAATAATGAGGTCATAACAAGGAAATCCCTCTGAGCAAACCGGTTCACATTGCTCAAACACTCCACTTCAGTGATTTTGAATGACCCTTATATGGTCATCTCAGGCTGTGATCACAGACTCCTCACCCAGCAGCGGTAAATGAAAAGCTTCTCTAGTATACTTCAAGAATAAAAACATACACTTGGTCCCCTAAAGATGTGTGTAGTGATCATTACCAACGGTGACTGGGACTTCAACGTCATCCACCAAAACTCGCAGTCCACTGTCCTTCTCTGAACACCTCCATTCAATCTGAAAATGGTAAATGGTTATCTAGGGCTTGGTTCATCCATGGAATATCAACAGTATCATCAAATATCTATTTAAGCCACATGCATGTTGTATTGAAAGCAGGATGGGAAAAATATGGAGTTAATATTTGAGAAAAATTCATTGCTGCCTAAAGAGTTTAACACTGAACCACATGTACCTGCCACAACAGAGATGATAGCACACGTTCAGCCAAACTGATATAGATCTATTTGCAACAAATTTCTTCTCTTTTATGGAAAATAAAGACAATGTAATCATCTGTTTACTTCCCACAGTTAGAGGATTACTGCCATGTGCATTTTATAATGAAGTGGAGATGATAAGCTTATCTTAGAAAATCTTACTTAAGCTAAAAATCCATCCAACTCCCAGACGCCAATATGTGTACTTCCCTACATGGAACTATTCCTTTAGTGCACACAGACTTTCTTGCTCTTATCCTGACCTTGCCAATGCCTTGGTAGAAGGCAGCCATGCGCACCACCGCTGGGACTTCAGTGATCCCGTTTGTGTCTGTGAGCAGCCTGTCAATCTGTCCTTGCAGGGTGAAGATATTAGAGCCGGTGACAGATGAGAGACGCAATATCACAAACTCTCCCAGGGCCTTGAAGGAGTACGTTCTCCCATCGAAGGTGATGAAATGGAGGCTGCCGTACACCATTGCTGCAGGGAGAGAAATTGAGAAATTAAAAAGTTTTTCACATCTTATTTATACAGACAGATAGATTGGTATTAGTTTTGTCTTTAAATGGAGCAGTCCCTCACCTATACCCTGTGTCACCTTCTTGGACTGGGTGAAGCCATTGGGTCTAGTCCAACTGTAACCTTGACAGCGGTCCAGCGGCCTCTTGTCGAGGTAAAAGTGGCAAAGTGAAGACTCAATACAGCACCACTGGAAGGGCAGGAGATCTTCATCTGAAGAGAGAGGTTTAATGAAATAACATTACATTGGCAAGGTTGTACATTATTAGAGAGACACTAATATGTTAGTTAGTTTTGCGGCTGATGTGACCAAAAAAAATCAAAATCCCTTGTATTACCAATGTGTTTCTGTGTGCTGTATCCAGAGAAGTAACGTTCATGGTATCCAGCCAGCAGGGCACCATCAGGTTCATACACACACCTCTTTCCCGAGCCATGTGTATTAGAAAAGACTGAGCGGAAGGTCTGGCCCTGTGCACTCCCCCACTGCTGACCCCTCAGCCTCACCACAGTTGGACTAGGTACAGATGTATCCTGCATGAAAGACAGATCCTCCAGAACCTGGTTGCGTGTGCAGGGACAGACAGGCAGCCCTTTTGTCCACTCATCAGGATCAGGCTCCATCACTGCCCACTCCTGGCACCTGAAGCCAGGATCCACGTCTGACCCCGTTGGTCCCGTTAAATCATACACCAGCTGGCCTAAGTTCCCCATGGTTCCTTTCACTTGCTGAGGCCTGTATCTTCCCCCGGGGCCAAAGAGGTTTTCAGGAGGGACTGGGATTTCCTTGATGGACAGCTTTCCATTTGTGTAGCCGATAAGAGCATCGTGGTATTTTCTCTGACCTGGGCCCCATTTCATCTCCCCGTATCGCAGGAGGGCAAAGGAACGCGCTCCATCTGTGGTCAGGATACACTGGAAAGTGTTGCTCTAAAAATAACAAACATGAACTTTTTTTGACTTTCAACCCACTCAAACTCAACATGTTGCACCAAAAAACTAAAGCTGATGAATTCAATCACTTATTCAAAGTGATAATAAATGTACTGTGCTTCTGATATTGTCAGTACAAAAAAGCAACACGACCTTAGCAACAGTGTAAAAGTAAACTAGGACGAAGTCAAATGGCAGCAGATATCGCTGCACTCTGCATTCAAGGCCTTCATGGTAACATAGCCCCAAGGTGGCAGCAGAGCTAAACAAAACAGCATGTTCCAGGACTGAGGACTGAATGCCTTTCTTTCAGCTCACAGTTCAAAAGGATCACGTTGCATAAAAAAGAATAACACTTAAATGAGGTTGATCTGACAAGTAACCAGTTACACCTTTTACTGAAACTGGCACATAAGGGATTTCAGGAACAGGTAGAGCCTGAATCAGAGGTGCAGATTATAAACTGTTCATCAACTGTTCTCATGGAGCATTTTATCCAGTAAACACTATGAATATGAACTTTTATCCATAGCATGCATATTTAGCACATTAGCATCAAAACCTAAACTGCTGTTCAAACAACTTTTGCTCTTTTCATATTGCTTTCATACGAAACTACAGATTATGATGTTTTTGTCCATGTCCATGTAAAATAAGAATGCAAGCAATGTTGGCTGACACTCACCTCTGAGAAGTTGACCTTCTGGAAGCAGACAGGCATCACATCGTCCCACGTGATTTTGAGGATCCAGGTGGGGGTAAAAGCTGGCTTGTTTTTCATACGCGCAAATTTTGTCACTTCCTCAGCCGTACGATTAAACACTACCTGGGAGTAGACATCTGACACATCCAGTGTGTGGTATTCCTAACAGTTAACAAGAAAGGGAGTATTTAAATAAAGCAAGCACACCATGGTGAGCTCTGTAAACTGTATCTCTGAAGAAAAAAAAAACAACTAGGCTGTTCTTTGTCTTGGTCTCTAGTTTGACTTCATTGTTTCAACCAAACAAAATCATGTAAAATGAACTTCAAAAGTCATTTTGATCCTAGCTCAGCAATGGCATCTGATGACATTGAACCTGATAGAGGAGACGTCCGTTCCCTTGGGTGAGGTCTGCATCATCCCAGAACACAGCTAACAAAGTCAAGTTCATGTCGTCAGGGAAACCACTGGCGAAAGGAGACGGGAGGAGATACTCATGCTCATTCTCAACAACAGATTGAAAGTGGACAAGCCCGTTATCAGAAAACTAAGAAAACAAAACAGAGAGACAATATCAGACACACATTAAAATACCAATCTTCTTCTAAGAAACTCGATATTTATGGCTAATTTTACTGTATAATATCATGTCCTCGTCGGTATATTTACTTCATTATAAAGAGCTGAAGTGCATGAACTCCTACTGCTGTAAACCGTTAAGTAAAATCTACATTACTTGCATATTTTGTGGCTAACACTCTGCTGCAATTAGCACATAAATGTATAATTCAAGAAATGTATAAGTCAGTAAATGTCACTCATTTCTGAACTGTCTAGTTTCTATTATATTACTGCATTTGCATCCAGATTGAAACATTTCTCAATATTTGCTGAACATTCTACAACATTATAGTAAATTGGACACTTTTGTTTTAGTATTTATAGATAAGTGTAGTAAAAACTCACATAAATCCTGTCGTACAATTTCCCCATGAAGGGGAAGCCCATTGGTGGTGTGATATATGGAGAATTTCCATCTTTTGCGTCTATGTGTACTTCATTATCCCCAACATCATCTCCATAGGGGAACAGATTGCCCTCTGTGGGGGGAATAACAGGAAATTAATAAGTTGCAAATTGATATGAACTGTATTTCATCATACAGTCATCCAGTAAACAGATCAGTTGTTTTGGTTGTCACATGTGTATGTGTCATTAACAGCAATCCAACTGGGGACACTGAGCTTTACTGCCACCCTAACATACTGTGAACTAGACTATTGTCCTTTTTGCTAATACAACGTGCTGAAAACTATCTTGATGCAAGCGCAATCATCCAGGTAAGAAAATAAAATAAAATATTTACAATGCAAACACAAACATCAGTGTATAATTATTAAGGTGATTAACTAAGATATAGCCAACCCGTCAGAGTTATCCTTCTGCATAATGTGCTGTTTCTCAGACAGGAGCAGGCGTGAGACCCTGGTAGGTTAATACAGGATGATTCCCCAGGACATGGATGGAGTGACACACACTCATTCAAGTCTGCACATCCTTGTTTTCCATGTCCGTTATCATTGGTGGGCTTCCAGCCCCGATTGCACGAGCATTTAAAACCACCTACGTTGTTGATACATGTGGCAGCAGAGTGACAATTCCCATTCATGGCGTGGCATTCATTAATGTCAACACACAATGGCCCCACACTCATAAACCCGGGCATACATATACAAACAAATGACCCTGGGGTGTTGTGACAGTGAGCAAGAGGGTGGCATGGTTTGCTCAAGGCAGCACATTCATCCACGTCTCTGCACCGGGAGCCATTTCCATTGAAACCTGTTGGGCAGTGGCATGAAAAGGATCCGGGTGTGTTTAAGCAACGTGCCGGAGGGTGACAAGGCGAATCCTTGCATTCATCGGTGTCAACACATGCCAGCTTCTCCTCGTGATATCCCAATGGGCAAGAGCAGTTGTACGATCCAGGCAGGTTTTTGCAAACTTGGTCAAAGCGGCAGGTGTTGGTGTCTTTGCATTCGTCTATATCTTCACAGCCTAAGCTAATGGGTTTGTACCCCGGAGAGCACTGACATACGAAGGACCCTATGGTGTTGTTGCAAAATGAGTGCTCTGGACACTGGATGTTTTCTGGTTCATGACACTCGTCCACGTCCTGACACTCAGTACCCCTCAGTATAAACCCTTCATTACAGGGGCAATCGTAAGACCCATGGATGTTGACACATGTGGAATGGGGCTTGCACACTGAAGAGTTTGAGCACTCATCCACATCTACACATTCCGTGTTGTTACTCCAGAATCCTTTGACACATTCACAGTAATACGAGCCAATAGCATTGACACACGTTCCATTGGTACAAAGCTCCCCTAGTTCTTTATTTCTGCATTCATCAATGTCCACACACAAGTTGTCGACGCTGGAAAATCCTCTGTCACAAGGACACAGGTAACTGCCGTTGGTGTTGATACACCTGCTATGTTTGGGACAGGTAATGTTATTTAGGCATTCATTGATCTCCTCGCAGACAGTGCTATTTCCTTGGTAACCTTCCCAGCATTTACAAAAGGAAGATCCAATTGTGTTTAAGCAGTTGGAAAATTTAGGGCACTTGATAAGGCCAAGGGAGCACTCGTCTATGTCCACACATAGAGTGCCATTCCTTGTGAAACCGGGGTCACAGGTACATTTGTAGCTCCCTTTTAGGTTAGTACAGGTACTGTTGTCAGGGCAAGGGAAGTCACCCGTTGCACATTCATCTATATCCAGACAGTGTGTCCCGTTGTCTTGAAAACCACTCCAACACATGCAGCTGAAGGAACCATTTGTGTTGAAACAGTGGGAGAAGACTGGGCAGATTTGATCTCGCAATTTGTCACATTCATCCACATCCCGGCAATGAGTTCCTGTTCCTTCATAACCATCTTTACACTGACAGTAGAAGGAACCCTCATGTGGAAGGCATTTGGCGAGTGGATGGCAGTTGGCACTAGCATTCAGGCAGGTTGTTTCATTCACGCATGTGCCCTTGTTGTACTGCAGTCCCAAGATACATGAACAGGTGTACGATCCGGGAATGTTGCTACACGTCATGTTCCTGCTACAGGCTGTGGCCAACTGACATTCATCCACATCATTACACACAAAGCCATCACCCTGGTATCCAGCCTTGCACTGACAGTTGTAGGACCCGTCGGTGTTGAGGCATAAAGCCAGGGTGCTGCAGTTGTGTGGCAGGGTACTATTCTTCTTGCATTCGTTCACATCCTGACAGTCAAAGCCATTTCCCTCCATGCCAGGTGGGCAGACACAGGAAAATGATCCAGGTGTGTTAGTGCAGCTGGCAGCTGCATGGCATACTTCGTTTTGGCCTTGGCACTCATCGAAGTCTATAATTTATCCAAAATGGGAAAGTGTCAGCGTAACAGCTCCGCATGGTGCTAAAAAAAAACTCAAAAGAAAGTCCACTGATTGGTTCAAAAGAATCAATTTGAAGCAATTGTAGTTTAAATAAGGATTTATTACTTACCAGAGCAGTTTTTCCCATCACCCGTAAAACCGCTGAGACACAAACAGGAATGGCTGCCCACTGTGTTGACACACTCAGCAAACTCACTACACTCCTGTTTCCCTGTCTTACATTCGTTCACATCTATAGAGGTAACAGGAAATGAGGTGTAAGGTAGGGTGGAGAAAAGGAAAATAATTTTGATTCCAATTTTTTTATAAGCAAAATTTTATCTAGAAGTGACAAAAAAACATATAACAAATATTAGGAAACAAATACTGAATAGAGTAACACATTATTCTGGATGCAGGAAGAGTGGGTGGTTTGTTAATCAGTATTAAGCTTGGTTTCTTAAACAGTTTGACTAAAAGGCATAATCAAACAGTAAATGAGAGATACACAATTTTACTATTGAGAATTTTCTTTGTTTAACTGTATAATGAAGTGCTTAGACAGAGTAATTATGAGACATATAAAAAGTTTCTTTTACCGACACACTGAGTTCCATTGAGAGTGTAGCCCTGTTTGCACATGCAGGAAAATGATCCTGGGATATTTTTACACTCCGTTTCATTTTGAGGACAAACATTTTCCTTCTGGCACTCATCTATGTCGGAGCAAGTCAGTCCATTGCCCATGTAGCCCAAGTCACAAACGCACTGGTATCCAGTTGGTGAACGGTGGCACAGGCCGTGACTGTGGCACGAAGGGTCACACAGTGGGCTGGGAGGCGCACAAGTGTTATTAAAGGCCACTGTACCATTCAAACATGAGCACACATGAGAACCGGCGGAGTTGATGCATGTTGAGAAAGCAGGGCAGGTTGTATTAGAGATGGAGCATTCGTCCACATCCTGACAGAAGAAGCCATCGCCTCTGAAACCCTCCTGACAAGTGCATAAGAAGTTCCCTATTAAGTTAGTGCAGATGGCCCGAGCGTGGCATATATCCTTCTGAGAACACTCGTCTGCATCCGCACACTGAGTGCCGTTTCCTACAAAGCCACTCTTGCAGGTGCAGGTGTATGAGCCTTGTATGTTGATACACGTGGCGTGGACATGACACGGGTTGTCTTTACACTCATCAATATCAATGCAATTCATGCTGCTACCAGGGCGGTAGTACCCAACCTGGCATGGGCACTGGTACGCCCCATCGGTGTTTTTACACTCTTCATTCACGCCACAGGGATTGTTCAATTCCTTGCACTCATTGATATCTTGGCAAAGAGTATGGTTAATCAAGATGTAGCCAGACTGACACAGGCATGAAAAGGAACCCTGATTGTTGACACATGTAGCTTTGTTTCTGCAACCTCCATTATCCACCAGACACTCATTTATATCCCTGCACTGCTTTATCCCATCTCCAGAATAACCCACCTGACAAGTACAGTTGTAGGAGCCTGGAAGGTTAATGCAAAGAGCACTGGTATGGCACTGCTTAGCCTGTGAGCATTCATCCACATCCTCACAGGTAAAACCGTTCCCCCTGTATCCTTCCATGCACTGACAGGAGAAGGACCCAGGTGAATTTGTGCAGGTGGCGTAGAGGCTGCAATGGCCGGACACACACTCATCCACGTCAATGCACTTGGAGTTATTCAAGGTGAAGCCGCGGCCACAGTCACAGTAGTATGAGCCAACAGTGTTCACACAGGTAGTGGTAGAAGGACAGATATTAGTTGTTTCACACTCATTTATGTCGTTACACTGTCTTCCGTTTCCAGCAAAACCTTCTGGACAAGAGCACTCATAACTGCCCATCCTGTTGATACACACCGCCCTGGGGTCACATTCATTGTTTCCATTGCATTCGTTTATGTCTACACACGTTAGCCCATTTCCAGCAAAGCCACTTTTGCAAGTACACTTGTATGACCCTATGCTGTTTTCACAATCTGCAAATTGGCTGCAGGTGTTAGTGGCACATTCATCGATGTCCACGCAATTCTTTGCATTATTTCCAAAGCCAGCGCTGCAGAGGCAACTGTAGGATCCAGGCAGATTTGTACAGCCTCTGTAGCCACGTCCAGAAGGACACACATTTGGAGTCTCTGAGCATTCATCTACATCTATACACAGGTACTTTCCATTGCCCTTATAGCCAGGATTACAGGTACAGACGTAAGACCCTGGGATGTTGGTGCAGGTGGCGTTCCAATGGCAAATATTCGGTCTTGTGCATTCGTTAATATCAGTACACTGGAAGCCGTTACCACTGAAGCCACTCTTACACTCGCACTTTCGTCCTCCCTCAAAATTAGTACAGAGGGCATATTCATGGCAACCCCCGTTGTCTCTTTGACACTCATCTATGTCCTGGCAGTTTGTACCATCTCCAGCGTATCCACTGTGGCAGATACAGTTATAGCTGCCTAAGGTATTGATGCAGTCTGCCTGTTTGTGGCACTTGTTCAGGCCACTGCCACATTCGTCGACATCGCTGCACATCAGACCATCGCCCTGGTAACCCATTCTGCATGCACAGGTAAAGGTGTTTTTGATCTTTAGACAGTCAGCGTTGGGGTTACATTTGCTGCCTGCTTCCTCACAGTCCCTCAGATCAACTGAAAAGAACACAAAGACAAGAAGTGAGCTTGAAAGAAAACTCACCTGATCATGTGTCAGCTGAAAGTATTATGCCTGTATCTATTATATCTGTGTTTGCTAACTGGAAGTCGGATACCTGCACCGCAGTAATCCAGCACTGCAAATAGACTGAACAGCCACAGGAGTGAAAATCTGTGAAGGCAACAAAAAGAAAATTATGGGAACTGCCCATAACTATTTAAAGTAACACATGCAACAGTATACTTTTTCTAGAAACATTGTAGGCCTTCTGTACCCTTGTGTATTTTATCTTCATTACTACAATGAACATTAAAGAAAGAAGATCAATTCAGTTCATACAAAGGTAAGGAGAGAGGAATTGCTCCCAACTTGTATTTTTTATAGCATCCTACATACAGATAAACACCCGTGTTATACCCAAGTGGCCTCAGTTTCTACCCTATGTAGAGTGAGGTGAAATGTCATCCAGGTTTGTTTGTCAAGCCTTGGTTTGTAACCAGGCTTTTGTAACCAGAGAGTATGTGTTACCTTTTTTTACCCTACTTACAGGCCTACTTTCATCACTCATCATCATTGTTATGGTTGATTTAACACAAATAAGTCTATAGAGTTATCTTGACTCACCATCTAAGTATAACTATCGTTTGCTCATGCTTATCAAATGTCACAAGAATAAAAATAACATGTTTTTGTGGAGTTCCGCAAAATATATTCCTCAAAATAATCTCCTTGAGTTAATGCATTCGCTTAGTGTCAAAGTAAGCAAATCACTTTCTAAGACAGTGGAAAAGCATGGCTAAATTTTCCAACCTAGTGTTACCATGAAGACATCGAATTTTATGTTTAGAGCAATTGTTTTATTTCGTCTAAAAATAAACACCCCAAACCTCACCAGGTAGCTCTACTTGAATTTGAATGTAAACTATCAAAAACCAAACTTTTCTTCCTGTTAAAGGGGAGTTTTTCCTTCCCGCTGTTGCCAAAGTGCTTGCTCATAGGGGGTCATATGATTGTTGGGTTTTTCTCTGTATGTATTATTGTAGGGTCTACCTTACAATATTGTGCACCTAGACGCAACTGTTGTTGTGATTTGGGGCTGTAGAAATAGAATAGAATTGAATTTGAATATAGTACATCCTCCTTGTGTTCTAAACTAAGTGAAACAGTTTGCTACTTCAAAAAGGATCATATAATTTCCACAGACACATTTTTACTTAGCTAGCTTTGCATGATTAAAGGTTTAAAGTAATTACAGCCAATGCAGGATTTTTATCTCTGATACACATACCAATATTTGGGGATTTAAAAATGTCAATGTGTCAGATTTCAGTATGTCTGTCTCTTTATGACTTGCATTTTTTTTTTTTTTGGTTTGAGAATTTTTCCCTTTTTGAGGTGGTGCTGTGTGTTTTGGACCCCTTATTATGTGAGTGGAGGGGACAACCTCATTACAGGCTAAATACCTGGAACTCTCCTTCAGTTGCTTTAAAACTGTTAAAATGTCTCCATCATCCAAAAATAGAAGTCCAGTTGCCTTCTTTTCAGGTGCTCAAGACTGTGCAACACTCATAACATAGTTGAAGGGTGTTTCTCTCATCTTTTCTTTACTTTAAAAACATCCATCTATCCTCTTCCGCTTATCCAGGGCCAGGTCACGGGGGCAGCAGCCTAAGCAGAGAAGTCCAGACCTCCCTCTCCCCAGCCACCTCCTCCAGCTTGTCTGGGGGAACACCAAGGCGTTCCCAGACCAGCGAGAGATATAATCTCTCCAGCATGTCCTAGAGCCTCATCCCAGTGGGACATGCCCGGAACACCTCACCCAGAAGGCGCCCAGGAGGCATCCTTGTCGAACCACCTCAACTGCCTCCTTTCGATGTGAAGGAGCACTGGCTCTACTCGGATGGCTGAGCTTCTCACCCTATCTCTAAGGGAGAGTCCAGCCACCCTTCGGAGGAAGCCCATTTCCGCCGCTTGTATCTGCAATCTCGTTCTTTCGATCACTACCTACAGCTCGTGACCATAGGTGAGGGTAGGGACGTGGATTGACCGGTAAATTGAGAACTTCACTTTTACACTCAGCTCTCTCTTCACCACAACAGACCGGTGCAGCGTCCACATCACTGCTGCCGCAGCACCGAGCCGTCTGTCGATCTCCTGCTCCCTATCTCACAAGTCCCCGAGATACTTAAACTCTTCCACTTCATGGAAAGAACTCGTCCCTGACCCGGAGTGGGCACTCCACCCTTTTTCAGCTGAGGACCATGGCCTCGAATTTGGAGGTGCTGATTCTCATTCCCACCGCTTCACACTCAGCTGCGAACTGTTCTAAGGCGAGCTGGGGGCCATCACCTTTTCTTGGCTTTGATAAATTGCAACACCAATAGAATAACAAATAGCTCACACTGGCAGTTAATGATCTCAGCTCTAAAAAGCCTCCTTATTCAGTGGGCCTTGGTGCAGATCACACTGTAGATATCTTCTCTCACTGATAATATACACATCCAAGAATGGAAAAAAAAATATTTGAAAGATATTTGAGTGTTTTGTTCAAGTTTTCAATATTTGAAACTTTGACCTTGTTTAATATATTCACCGGATATATATATCACAGGAAAAATAATTATATGCGCTTTATATATATATATATATATCAGTATAATGTATGTTGCATAGAGTATATTGATATTAATTTATCAATGGACTGAGAAGTTTTGAGTTATTAATGTTTAATCTGTTTGTTTAATCTGCATTTTTATGGGAAATGACTCAAAGTACAGTTGAGGTAAATTATGAGAATAATACCAACACTCGACTGTTTCTTCTGCTCAAATTACCATTTAAATGTTAATACTGTCTCCAGGGCATGCAGCACTATTGTCTGTGTCTCAGGAGAAGGTTTTGGATGGACTGTCAGGACAGTCAGTACTGAGGCTGACTCCAGTTACATCAATATGGGAACGCCCAGTGTTTGCTTATGAATTTCATTGATGCTAAAAGCAGGTTTTGTAAAAGCTTTTAGAGCCATCCTTCTCACCACTCCTGGTATTTAAGAACTAACTGTAGCTTTAGCTGGTTTGTATTACTAATGTGGAGATTACAAAAAGCTTGATTTTATCTTATTATTATTATAAAATATTTTTATAGTCTTTATAAACATTCTGCAGTGATTAGTAGACAGAAATTCACAACACAGAATGCTGACTGAACTCAACATTGAAATAAAATACATTTAGACTTAACACTGCACCTTTTTTCAAATAGTAAGAAACCTTTCGTTTCTTAACATATCTTTAAAGAATCTACTAAACTGTAGACATTGGTGTTTTTAACAAAGGGGAAAAATAACATTTTCTGAGCAGCATTTCTTTATTGTGTAAAAAAACTGCGATGTGGTCTTGAAATTTATCTTCTTTTTATATTAGAGGCGATTAAAAGCGTGGTTAAACGTCTTTATACTGAGAGAAAGAGGCGTTTCGCTGGTTCGGCCCACTTAAGATTAAAGTGAGCTGGATGTGGCCTTTAACCCAAAATGACTTTGACAGCATTAGCAGGTCAGAGTTAACATACACTTGTATTTGCCAAAGTATGTCAGAAACTGATCCATGTAATGAGGCGTTAACAGTCGTGAAGCTTTCGTGCTTTATTTCTATTCAAGCTGACATTAATTTTCAATTAAAAATATCAGTGCATTAGTGAAATGCAATAATGATTATTTTACATTACCTTTACAGGTGAGGCTCTAAGTCACAGGGTCTTATCACCAAAGAAACAATAAAATAAGAGCACAATAAAGTAGTGGAGAGCCTTCCTCACCTCATATTTCTGAGTCCTCTGGTCCTGTTTAAGTCTGAAATGGGGTAGAGGGTGTGAGCTTGCCACCTCTGGATCCCTCTCTTTCTCTGCTCCTTTCCCCACAGGGTTGAGCTTTACTGCTCGAGCAGCTTCTGTCGCTTTCTTCTCCTTCAACTTTACCTGGATTTCTCCACCCCTCTGAGTACAATAGCCCATCACATCATACTGTCCACTGTGTTGACATCTTAAACCTCTGGGAAGGGGAACACCCACATTACCCTGATGTATCAGCTCATACACAATAAGTGGAACAGACCTCGAGGCCCTGGTTTGTCCTCTCCATTGCAGACAAAAGACAGCAAAATTATTTCTATTCACCTGTTCAGCACAGGTGAAAGAGATCTGAAGCCTTCTAGTGATATCGTAGAGGTTTGATTGTGTTACTCAGAAGAAATTCATTTCAGTATTTTCTTATTCTACAGGAAAAGGAAGGAAAAGGATAGCATTGTGGAATTATTGATTGAAGTGGCAAGAGGGTACAATTTTAAAAAGTGCATTTTTATTAAGACTAACTCATTAGGAAACGGCGCAAACGAACCGACAATGAAAACCTCCAAATAAAGATGTGCTCTACAGGAACGGGCAGTGCCAGGTGTACTTTCTGAGAAATGATGGTAAATTCACTGCAAAGCAGTGCAAAAAATGTTGTTGTTGGTGTTTTTTAGTACCTCAAATACAGACTGCTCGCCAAACCCCATCATGTCTGCAAGTGAACGTGCTGCAACTGTTTATGAACTAGAATATGTTTGAACTTGTTGTGGACCAACGAAAGATGGGAATGGAAAAGATCCTGGTGTTCTTTGTGGATGAGCAATAGATTTGTTTTAGATATAGATGTTCAGAAGTTCTGAGTACAACGTTTAACATTTTTGCATAACTATCCACCAGAATTGATTGATTCCAAAAAGGCTTGCTGTTTACATGCAAGTATACTGCAAGTCAATCATTTAACTTCAATTATATTTTTGGACAGTAACAATGCTCTTTGTGGGTATTTTTCAGACCTAATTAAATTGTCTGCACTTGGGTTGAATTTGCCTCGAAGGTCAGTTCATGACAAAGTGACAGTGTTTTGAAACGTGTGTCAGTCAGTTCCAGCACCAGCCACACGGTGGCGCCATCAATAAGCCATCCTGTTCACATCACAGAATGACACAGTAATATATCCTTGGATGATAAAACAGCCACAGAAACTGCACAGGTTCATGAACTCTGTCCACTGGTGAGAAAACTGGGACAATGTTATAACCTGTCATAAAGATTTAAGTGTCTGATCCCTTTTGACTGCACAATTGTTACCTTGGTTACACGTGATAGGCTCTGCACTGGCTATCAGTGTCTGTATGTGTAACAAGCACAGCGTCTATGTTGCATTGTTAGGCAGGCGCTGACCATCAAAGCCAAATTTAGCTGTTGGCTAATTGGCATCCAGACTGGATGCATTAATACAGTCCAACCTGGACTGTATGCTCACATTCAAATACAGTGAAAGTTTAAGAATGAATGACAGTCATGATAATGGTCTTTAGGAGTGATAAGGGGGAGGAGGAGTGTAGAGGGTTAAGTGAGTATGGATGGAAAGGTTCAGCAGAGTGACAGCTATGGGGAGGAAGCTGCTCCTAAATCTGCTGGTTTTAGTCTGAAGGGTCCTGTGGTGTCTTCTGTAGGAGAGGAGCTGGAAGAGTTTGGAAGTTACCCGGTATGCCAGCAAACAGGTGGTTCTTCTTCAGTGACCTCAAGAAAAAGAGGCACTCATGGGCCTTTTTGATCAGGCTGGAGGCGTTAGTTGACCAAGACAGATTCTCAGAGATGTGGTTCCCCAGGAACTTGAAGCTGGAAACCAGTTCAACAGCCATGCCATTTGTGTAGATGGGTGCCTCTCTTCTTTCTCCTGAAGTCCACAATGTTATCGTCAGTGCACCATACAGCTAGGTGCTTTACCTCTTCCCTGTAGTCAGACTCATCCTTGTCACTGATGAGACCAATCACCGTGGTGTCATCCAGAAACTTGATGATGGAGTTAGAGCCATTCCTAGGTCTGCAGTCATAGGTGAAAGCAGAGGTGTGGACTCGAGTCACATGACTTGGATTCGAGTCAGACTCGAGTCATTAATTTTATGACTTTAGACTTGACTTGAAAAAATGTTATAAGACTTGGACTTGACTTGGACTTTAACACCAATGACTCGGGACTTGAATTGACTTGAACCTGTTTACTTGAAATGACTTGATATTTTACCCCAAATCTAAAATTTCACACACATACTATATTAAACGTGCGGACCATTAATTCATTTTATTCATTCAGGCATTCTTACCACACTCCGTATGTATGTGAGCGTGAGCTGTAGCACAGCCAATCAGATTAACCAGATTAAAAACAAAAAACAAAAAAGAGTCTTTTGCTGACTCTTAAAATGTTTTCTTCCAAGTTTGCCCTGTATTTGGCTCCATCCATCGTCCCAATCAACACTGACCAGCTCCCCTGTCCCTGCTGAAGAGAAGCACCCCCAGAGCATGATGCTATCACCACCATATTTGCCAGTGAGAATGGTGTGTTCAGAGTGATG
>VURO01049319.1:23605-40285 GCA_015108175.1 Pelvicachromis taeniatus | reverse complement strand
GGTTATCTATCTATCTATCTATCTATCTATCTATCTATCTATCTATCTATCCATCTATCCATCTATCCATCCATCCATCCATCCATCCATCCATCCATCCATCGAGCAGAAATAAGGACTCGTCAGACCACTCGGTTTCCTGTTCATACCACTAACAGGAGTGGTACCCGGTGTCGTCTTCTGCCGGTGTAACCAACCTGTTTCAGTTTTCAATGTATTACAAGTTCAGATACTAGTGATGGGAATCCCGGCTCTATTTTAGAGAACCGACTCTTTTGGCTCGGCTCACTAAAAAGAGCCGGCTCTTTCAGCTTCCCAGCGGCTCTTCAGGTTGTTTTGTTGCTTTAATTAATTGCGTCACTCATTTTCTTTATTATAGCTTTCTAATGTGTCGATGTTGTCTCATGTTGTTGCCCCGACTCAATTTCTCTCTCTCCCTCCTCTCTGTTTGTGTGCTACTGCTGCTGCCAGTGTAACTACCGCCACTCCCCCCTCTGCTCAGTGGAAACACAAGGCACAAACACATATTGACCAATCACGTGTAGTGTGAAGCAAAAAAAAGTGAGAGAGAGAGAAGGTGAGAGAAAGAAAAAAAAAAAAAAAAACAGGAGCCGGCTCCCGTGGTTCACTTCAAAGAGTCGGCTCTAAGAGCCGTTTTGTTCGCGACCAACCCATCACTATCAGACACTCTTCTACATACCTTGGGTGTAACGAGTGATTATTTGAGTTCCTGTTGCCTTCGTATTAGCTCAAAGCAGTCTGGTCATCCTCCTCTGACCTCTAACATCTATAAGGCATTTTTCCCCCCAAGAGAGCTGCCACTCACTGGATGTTTTCTCTTTGTCAGACAATTCTCTGTAAACCTTAGAGATGGTTGTGTGGGAACATCTCAGTACATCTCAAACCACACCCTAAATGCACTGAGATGCTGCAATGTGATTGGCTGTTTATGTCAAGGCTGATGGAAAGACTCTAAAAAGACTTAACTTTAAGTTAAACAGTTCTTTATTTACAACACCAAGTGAGCTATAAACAAAGTGAGGGGGAATGGTCAGGGGCTCTAGGGATCCACGGGCAGAAAGGGGGAAAGGTGCACACTCGCATGCAGATCCACGCGCCACTCATTCCAATATCCGCACACTCGCTCCGATATTGTGATCCAATTCACTCCGCAATAACATGCCATGCCACACTGCCAAACAGTCATGCTCAGGAATCAGAGTCGAGGGTTGCACGACGAGTCCAGGAAATCTATTTACAAACAAACAAAAGACAAAGAAAACCACGAGCGCTGACAAGAGCCGGGGTTACACTAACATGTGTCTAAACAACAGTCCAACAACGAGAGGGTCTGCGCCACCGCCTTAAATACTGGCTGAGGAAGGCTGGATAATATGCCACAGGTGCGTGATTACTTGCAGGTGTGTAGTAATCCACTAAATGTATGTTTAATTTTCGACATATTTTTCCAGTCTTTTTTTGTCCGTCAGTTTTTTCAAAGCTAAAGTGAAATTAGTATACTTTTCAAAAAGCAAATAATTTGATATCATTTAATGCCATCATTGTGACAACTTCAGTTAAATATCAGAGGAAATTATTCCATTTTCATTTTATTGATATCTTACACACAATTTTAGCAAAAAAAGAAAAGTCTATGGGTTTGCTTTCATATAAATTTTATCAGAGTAATAGAGTGTGTTTATCTGACCATTTGCCATAATGAATCATTTTCAATCTATTGCATTTTTTTCAATTGCTTACCCAATTCAGGGCTTCCAGGCATAGAGTAAAGGGCACAGTCCAACCTGAATAGGTTGCAAGTTTAATCCAGAACTAACATAAAGAGAAAGACAATTATTCAGACGTGTGGCCAACATAGAAACACCAGTTAACTCCATGGCTGTAGCCCGTGGGAAGCCAGAATCCTGAGAAAATATGCAGGCACAGAGAGAACTTGCAGGAGGTGTTAACCACTTCACAATCACTGCCACTGTCCAATTAACACCACTAGAAGAATAACTACACTTAATTCAATTGTTCCTCTGTTCTGTTTTTTAATTAAAGGACTATGCGATTCAGTGTGATTATATTTTTAGGTATATGTGCTTCTATTTTAGGTGATGATTTAAATATTTTTACTCTTCTTCTACACCTGACATATGAACTCAAACGCAGAACAAACCTTGATATCAAATATTTAAAAGACTGCTCTTCTATATTTATTTTTTTAATATAAAAAATAAATCAGATTTAACTGTGTTTGTACAACAGAGATCTGCACCCAGTGTTATTCAGTTGAACAAGTCTGATCATGTGAGAGAAGTACATTTGATTGAATCTTACTCCAGTGGTTGTTTTAGCTATTTGTTATTACTTTGTCTAGGATTATACACATAACAATTGTAGCCAGATCCAGTGGTCTCCATGGAGACTAATAAATGATACATTATAAGATATAGATAGCTGCAGACAAATACAAAGTGGGTTTCTCCTAACTGCAAGGCTTCAGGGGAGCTGAAACAATGGGGAGATCACACCTTCTTGCTCAGAACACAATCACTCACAATGAAGGGCCTGACAAGACCACCCTCATTTAGAAAACGATCAAAGCCCCTCTCTGAGTGAGCTGGCATTTTAGTTCCTCTGTGTTGTTTTCAATTTCCCCAGTATGCAAATTTTCTCCACATTTCCTTGGGAAGTAATGAGGAAAATAAGAAAGCTCTAACCCCAGATGAAAAGAAAATGACTTTTGAAATGACATACATACACTATAGTGTGGTACTCAAGCCAAAAACAAACAGACACATACACTGTCAAAAAATATAGACAATTAATGAAACAGTGTAATACAATATTTTGGTGGCCTCTTTTTGCAACCATAATAAATTGAATGATAGATTTCTGTATTTTTTCTAATGAAATGTTCTACTTTAGTATTCCTTAACCATGGTCTTATCACAAAACACAATTATAATAAATACATAAACAAGTAAATGCATAAAACATTAATTTCTAGTAAAATATGTTAACTTCTGTATGGGTTTTCATGTGCATATTAAATTAATGTTTTATAAAAGAAAAAGGAAAAGGGGTTGAGAATTTGAATGTCATTGCATCATTTAGATCTTCCAATAGTAGCCCCGGTGTTTATTCAAAAAATTATTCGGACGGCCCGTCATTTAAAAGAGACTGGTGGTTGTTGGAGACTGGCTCTTATTCCCTTCTCAGACGAAATGGTGATGGGTAAACGGAGTTCATTTGGCAGTGAAATACGGTATGGTACCGTATTTATGGCCACAAAATGTAGGCAACAACGAAATTATCAGTACAGCAGTATGGTATTATTAAAGCAGTATACGGTATTTCCGTAATCATGAAAAACTGTTACGGTAGGCGTCTTGCCAATGATGCCACCAACACTGGCCTGCTACCAGTCTGAACTTTGCACGAAAGTGCTCATCAGTCCCCTGTGGAGCGTAAGGAAGTGCAATGAGCTCCAAATTTGCGCATACCGTATATGTATACATTAGGACACATACATATACATATACATTTGCCGTATGATTTACTGCAGGAGGGCGGTAGCCCAGATGGTACGAAAATAGTAGTAGCATACAGAAAAGGTTGTGGGTCATTGGAGATCGGTGTTTACTACAGACCAGCGGTTAAAGGAGACCGGCTACTATTGGAGACCGGCTACTATTGGAGACCGGCTACTATTGGAGACTGGCGTCGATTTGTTGTGACATGCTTTCAAGCCCGGCGTTTATTAGAAACAGACGTCAATAAGAGACAGGGCACTACTAGAAGATTTACAGTACTTGTTAAAATAGGTCATTAGAAATTAATTGGATAAAGAAAATGGGGTCTAGAGTGGTTTAACTTATTACTTCTGAAACAACTGAAAAAAATATTGACATCATCAATAAGAGTGAGTGAAACAGATCATCTATAATTAATGCTACCATTAATGGTAGAGAAGGGATGCAAGTGCAAATTGAATTTTAAAGTCCAAAAATGTAAAAGCAGATGTACGGTCATATACTGGAAGTCAGCAAAAAAACAAAACAAAACAACCAAAGACAAGAAAATTGGAAGGCAAATGTCAAGTTTAAAAAATATCCCAAAGTATCCAAAAACAAAAGGAAACGAAAAAAGCAACACAAAAAGCCATTACAAAGTGTTATTTTGATGAGTACAAAAGATCTGCCCAAATAGTGGTGACCTCTTAGATTTATACAATAATTTAAGTAACTGTAGAAAGCTGGTGAAGAAAATTGTTGGGAAACATCCAACTAAAAGTAAAATGATCTAGTGCAAATGTAAACAATAACTTCCAAAACAAAACAGAGACTACAACAAGATCCTCAAATCTTGAAAAATACAGTGTTGGTATATTACACGTAAAAATATAATTTCAGTTTCTGAAGCAAAAATTTTTTTTTGGTTTTTTTTAAATTGATGTGTCTTTTTTGCTATCTTAATGTGTGACACTGCTTCTACTGAGAAGGAGCTTAGTTTGAAATCATCTAAAAAGAATTAATCTAATTTCCGTCTCACACCTGTCTCCATCTGCTGCCTGGAGACTTGTTTAATTGTTTTGCCTTACCTTTATCTTGTGCAGATGTGTTGGTGCCAAAATATACATGAGCCTGGCTGTGGAATGCCATTCTGGGAAAATAACCACTGGCACAGATAAAGTGAATAATTGTGTTCACCCTTTAGAAAAGCTTTGAAATACTCACAAATGTAATCAGATAAATATTAGATGATTCACAGTGGGGTTTGTAATTTTTTATTTCTCAGTAGGACCACAGGGTGAGATATATATATATATATATATATATATATATATATATATATATATATATATATATATATATATATATATATATAATTTTTTTTTTTTTAGCTTGATGCATCATTTTTTACCTCTTGGAGAAGTATAGAATAGAAGGCCACTTTCTCTTCAATTATGTGGTGATTGTTCAGGGCTTCACTACGATCTTGCCCTGATATCATTAAGAAGTTGGCCTACGTGGGTTTACTTGGATTTTGTTGCAAGTTATTACTGTCTAAAAAATAACATGAGAGGAGGCATATTCCATTTGGGGAATCACCGTGGTATATCCCATCTGCTTTTTACTTCTGATGGGTAAAAACTGTGTTAACCTCCTAGGACCTGGCATTCACATATGTGGACATCACATTTTATGTTGTCTAAATCAAAATACAGCATTTTGCTCTACAAGGACCTGATATCCTCTTATGAGGACATTATACTGCCACTGTTCAATCGAAATTCCAAAAGAATGTCCTTATATGTGGATCTCATTTTTCTCAGAAATAAAAATCACATTAAAAAAAAAATCTGGTGATTCTTTGTTTTTACATTGATCAGGTCCCAAACAGCCCAGATAGCAAAGAGGAATTAAAAATGCGTGCCCTGAACGGAGGTTAGGAGGTTAAAGACCCAGAACCAAGACAAGGTCTCAGCAGACTCTAAATAAAGCCTTCACAGCTTCCCATGTTTGAACCAGTAAAGACTGGTGATCATTTTCAATGTGGAGTAGAAAAACAACGTTTTCTACATTTAATGAAGGGAAAGCCTTTAAAAGATTTGAACACACACAAAAACAACAACAAAACAAAACAGAATTTAGATGAAAAAAATTATTTTTAAGCACATGATTTTAAAAAATTCTGATAACATTAATCAACAGGTTGTTGCACAGTGTCGTATAACAACACGTGTCTTGAAAAGGCTTTTTTTTAAATGTCAAACAGAAATTGGAAATGGAAGTAAAAAACTGTCAGAGAGTGACAATCCTTGTGCACAACAGCAAACATCTACTAGTTCTAGGAGGTGACGGGAGTTTGGAAAACTTATTCGGTGGTTTTCACACCGTGCTGTAAAAATAAGCTATTTGGGTCAAAGCTGGAACAGCCAAGTAGGAACAGGTTAGCACGCCTTGGCACTGGCTGTCAACTGAAAAGCAGAGTAACAAAGGTAGTCGGAGAAAAGAAACATATGATCTGAGCTTATAACTTTATCAGTGTTACGTTTGCCCTCCACGTGCCCAGACCAGTATGTCCAGTATACATGTAAACTCCTCCAATGTTTCTTAGAAAAGAAACCCACTACACAACCTTAATGTTGGACAGAGATATAATGATACAATAAATGCACAGAAATGCATCAAGCGCCCACACACATGTAAGCACTTTCCCCAGGGTGATGACAGCAAGAATACATTTGTGCCGAGTCTTTGAGGTTATACGATCTATAAGGTCACCATAAAGCACACATTACTCATGGTACAGTTTTTTTCTTTCATCATTTTACCATCTTTTGTGGATTTTTCTCACATCATCAATCTTTCGGGCACTGTATGTTTAGGTATCACTGAAGTGTGTTAGCAAGTCTTTTCTTTTGAAGAGAAAAACGAGAGGCTGTCGCCTTTTCTGGCATTTATTTTAGTTAGTTTGAAATCCTCTGAATTCAAAAAAGATTACTTCTAATTACTGTGTAGTGCATGTATATCACATGAATGTGAATACTCACACTGAACACAGTCAGTGTTCATTTTGAGAGCAAATGTTGATTGGACAAGTAGACTTCTGATTGGATTGCTACCAAACTCATCCCGCCTTTCTACACACTTTAATGAATTCTGATTGGATCTCCTCTCACCAGAATATTTTCATCTCGTTTTTATTTGTCAATTAATTTCATCATAGTTTTTGTTCACATGCATCAGTTTTTATTTAGTTATCATTTTATTTTCCTAAGAAAAAATCAGTAGTGAACGACATTAAGACTGAACACAATGTTTCAAACCAGAATCATTTCCTGAAACAACTTTTTATTTTTGCTATCTACGTTTTGTCCAAAGCTGTGTTCAGCTTGTTTCATCAGTTAATTCATGTCCCCTTCTTTAAACTACATATGAGAGCATAAGAAAGAAATCCACCAGAAAGCCAGCAAAGCTTTCATTTTTGCTTCCAGTATAACAGTATACTGACTGTTACAGACCTCCCTGTGTCATTTGCCTGAAACATAATTTGCTTTACGGATTTACGGATATGGTCTGCTGCATTATTGTGTGCTGTAGCCCATCCACAATGGTACCGACTTTATATTATTATTAGGGTGTTAAATAGTCACTGTGTCTGTTACCTGCCAGCAGGCGTGACTGAATAAATATGAGGCCAAGAGCAATTTCCATTTTATGCCCACTTTCTTCTCTTTCATCTTCAAAAATTGTTGGTGGCTCAGAAGAGGCAAGTCTTGACTAAACGTCAGTGAATAAAAACAAAATAAAGTCATTTTTTCTAGTTTTAGTTAAACTTCCAAAGGCTGACTAAAAGGCAAGAAAAAAAAAAGAAAAGAAAAACTAAGCATTTGTATAGCGCTTTTCTTAGTCATTAAGGACCCCAAAGTGCTTTACACTACATTCAGTCATTCACACACATTCACACACTGGCGATGGCAAGCTACATTGTAGCCACAGCTGCCCTGGGGCGCACTGACAGAGGCGAGGCTGCTGGACACAGGCGCCACCGGGCCCTCTGACCATCACCAGTAGGCAAACATGGGGTTAGTATCTTGCCCAAGGATACTTGGGATACTCATAACTGAGTGGCATTTATCAGAAAAGTTGTATACAGCATTGCACCGGACAAAGACTACTCTGTCCAATGCTAAACATTTAGCACAGCCTTAACAATTATGTGGTTAAAACTTTTTATCAAGTGTCAAAAATTAGTTCATAGGACCGCATTGCTAGAAAAATGGAGGCGTGAGGAGTCTGTCAATCATGGCTTGATCATTTGTCTGATTGTGTAGTGTGACTTCTGTTAGACAGTCATATGTTAAACAGCTTGACCAACACAGTATGTGGCACATAGGAATTAATATGATTAAATAAAATAAAACCTGAGCACGTGTCAAACATTGAAAGAATCTAATATGTTTACAAGTTATGTAACATCAGTAGTAATAACTCTATGAACAAAAGAGACCAGCGATAAGTTTATTGGTATCCATGGGAACTCTTCTCATTTTGTTCAGAGTTATCACTTGTTTACCTATAAATTCCATACGCCAAGAAAAGTCTTGTTGAAAGTAGCTTAGTTATCACTTTACTATGTTTCTCTTTGTACGACTGCCACGAAACCTCCAAAGCACTGAAAGCAAAACCACATTGTTCTGTGAAGCAATAAAGTGGTTTTTATTGTGCAAATCTGATCTAAAGGCACTTTATAAACCTGCACTTTTCTGCAGCAGTCACTGTCTTTGATGAAATCTGTAATTCATATCAGTTAGCATACAGAAAAGGAAAGAGCTGGCATTTTTCATAACACATTAAATGGCCAAAAATGCATTAGGACGTTGAACAATATATTAAGGTTTCCTGACTCCGAGCTCAAGGTTTCTAATAAAGATGTATTTGGAAACATTAAAACTCAGACTCGCTTAAACAGATGACCACATCTCAAGCTTTGAGTCCTGTGATATTCTCTTAACCAGCATGTACTGAGTGTCCATTTAGAAAACTCTAAGAAAAGTTAGGGATGCCATATGAAAACCACCGGTTTGGTACAAAGCCAGACTTCAGACACCAATAACACATTTTTTCCAGCCTGTGAACATATGAAACATAATCACAGCTGTGTCGCTGACCATCAGCTCGACGTGGCAAAGACCAAGGAATTGATTGTGGACTTTTAAATATCCTAGGAACCACAAGTAAACCAACAGTCTGAGTCTGAGTGATACAGCACTCTGAGGGAGGAATGTGCTCTCTCTGTCTAGTCCCTGTCAGTATTCTTATGGATTAACTGATAGCTCTTCAAGGAGCTTTTAGAACAACCTGATAACAATCAACTACACAGTCCAGCCTAAAAGTAATCAATGCATGAACTAGTTTTCAGCATCACTCTGAGGAAGGATGTTACTAATTTTAGAGATACTGAACAAAGCTGTCCTACATATTTGTTTAATATTGAAACAAACATGAAAAAGTGTTTCTCATGAAGTTAAATCCAAAAAACAGGTATGTGTTATGACTGAATAAACAACCACGCCACTGTCTAACCCTCTAACTGTCTATTTATTTCATTCTTGTTCGGTTGTAAAACTTGTATTACCACCATAGTTATAATTGCTCATAGCTGCATTTGATGTTACAATGCAGTAAAATGAACCTTGACTGTGAACATATGCCACCTGCACTACCAGCGTCGGTAGATCTTCTAAGTCGGTGTATGATCTCAAATATTTGACACGGACGCTCCTGGAATGGAGCGAAACTGTGAAGGATAAAATGTTTTCTGTACACGGCTTTGGTGTTTTCTGCATCCATCCACATGCTATGAAATCAAAGTACACAAAAATGCCTTTTTTATTTTTTTGCCCAACTTCTGATAACCAGACAGTTGCGTGAGAGAACTTTAAAATACACCATCTCTGCTTGTTGAATACACAATTCATAAAAGAAGTGTGTGGGTTTTTCATGAATGTGTGTTATGTATAGGATATTATTCAAATTCAGATCAAACATTTCAGACGAGACTTAAACGTTGAGTCCGGCTGTAGATTTAAAATGCTTTCGAGAATTTACTGCCAGGTTTTTGAATTGTTTGGTCAATTCTTCTATATTAGGCCTGAATAGTACATGCACACACACTCGAGATCTGGAGAGTGTTTTCTGCACACTGCAAGTGATCTAGAGTACAGGCAGTGGAATAAACTATGTTATTTTAGGATCATTTTACCCCATGTTTGATGTTACATCAAATCTAATCTATATTTTAAACATGAATGCTTTTGTGATGCCTTTGAATCTGATGAGATCTTATTAAGGCAACGCTGTTTTATGTGCTTTTAAGCTGAATACATCCTCCATCTCAACTGGAAAGGCATTAAGGTGAGTTGTTCAGAAGATCTGCCTGCGCTGTCACATAGTTGGTGTCAGTCGTGCCAGATAGGAATGTACAAAAGCACAAACTACATCAGAATAAACAAATATAATACACTCACGCATATGATCCCAAAATTTGCTGTAAGGGACTATAGAAATCAACTGAAGTTGCAGTATAGCTGCAAAATATTTCAAAATCTTTAGAACTATCTCTTTGAACACACATGTGATTTATAGAATATATCAACTACAATTTAAAAATTAAAAAGTTTCTCCTTGAATGTTTTTGATGCTTAAAAATTGTTCGGTACGAAGTTTGACCATATATAATGAGTGCATTAAAAACATGCATTAAAAAAAATGTCTCCTCATTGGCCAGTTAAAATATGAAATGAAAGTCCTGCACTCCTGCAAAGTTACGTATTTGAACAGACATTATTAAACATTTCATTTATGTCAGCGTCACCCTCAGTTTTGTGTCGCGTCGTAGCCTCAAATGCTGTGTGCAGTCTCTGCTCCTGCTTCCAGTTGTACTTTGTGTTAGTGCTTAGTTTCTAGTTTCAGTCCTAGCTTCTAGTTTAATGTTGTGTTTCTTAGATTTAGTGTTTGTTTTTCCAGCAGATAAAGCTGCCACTTTGAGTTTACCCTTCTGTGTTGAGTCCTGCATTCGGGTCCTATCCTGCCTGCCACACAGCCAAAACATGACAGACACAGAAAACCGTTGTGTTAAATATGTGCATTTTTTTTTTTTTTATCTAAAAAAAAATATATATTTGAAATATTTTCTCTTCAGCCGGCTCCATTTTTTTTCAGCACACAGAAATTTGAGGCTCTGTTTGAACATAAATGTCCCCAAAACTATTAAAGATAAAAGCATGACAATTTCAAATATATATGTTTCACAGTGTTATATAGGTTCAAACTTTGTAGCATAACATTTTTATGCAAATCTGAATCATCTGTTGATTTGAAATGAAATGACCCATTTCTTAGTCCTGTTACCCTTCTCCCTGTCTATCGGACTGAACAGAAAGGAGCACCCTGACCACCACATGTATCACTCATCTAAACTTTGCATTCATTTTTCTTGTTTCCTTAAGTATCTTTCTCTAAATATCCTGATCTCATGCCTTGTCCTATTCTGCAATTTGGGTATTTGTTTAAGGAAATAAAAGACAAAAAAACCAAAACACTGACGTGTTTTCATTTCTCAAAAAACAACAAACATAAACTGTTTATTGGATCACTCACTAAGCAAGAAAAAAAATCTGTGAATGAGCTTCTCACATTTTCCACACCATTATTATATAGTACCATTATACGGTTATAGCGTCACCATCTAACATTTCCAGCTCTGTCCTTCAGGCTTGGATTCCTATCCAGTGCCACAGACGACTGGTACACTTGTATAGAGCCAAGAGATGAACTCGTGCTGTCAGTCACCTAAAAAGGAGAAACATCAGCACTGGAAAAAAAGAAGCATGAGCCAGAGGAATGTTACATGTCGTCCTGCTGTCGTGTTGATTATATCATTGACATTAACGCCACAGAATTACACTGATAGGTATTCATGCAGAAGTATATGTCAGGTGTAATAGAAAATCACTGCTGCAGCTAAATGATGTCGTATTTGAAGAAAACTGTGGAAAGCATTTTAGCAAAAGATGAACTAAGTGAATGTGATCTTTTGACTCTCTTCAGCAAAAGCGCAACGTTGAACTCGGCAGTAGCGCCTTAAAACAGCTGCCAAACAAAAGCATTCATACAGAGGTCTGGAGAGTTAGAGCAGGCAATAAATCCTCATTTACGTGATGGTCACTGAGGTGTGACAAGCTGGCTTCCACAAGAGGGAACTAGATCAAAGACTGGGCTGAGATGGAGACAGCGGGAAGGTGATTCACCTCAGAGGAAAAAGTTCTGTGCAGGCTTGACCTTCAGGTTCTGGCTCTAAGTTAACATGAAAGTGGAACCTGAAATATAGATGACATGTTTGTTTGACTGGGAATGAATTTGGAGCTAATCTTTAACTCCTAATCCTTTTGAAACTCTCGATCCTTTTGAACCTTCATGCTGTGCCTCGGACTGAATTGAATCATCACAAATTTAATGTGGGGAGCAGTTTTAGTTAGTGCCGCATGCACCTTTGTTGTCATGTTATTTTGTATAACCTTTGAGCAACTAATAATGTCTTACATTGTGTGGGAATTATATATGAGGTGGTTTCTCTGTATGCAAAGCTTTCTATAGCGCTGGATGTTTGACTTTCTTCAGTCAAAGAAGCTGTTTTGGATAGCTGCAGTTAAGTTACACAGGCGGGACTGGGGAATGCTGGCAGTCTTCTCAATAAGAAATTCTCCACTTACCTCTAAACAACCAATATGATGTAAAAAATGCTCTTGAAGATTCCACTAATTTAAAGTGAAGCTGTTTCTAACTACCCATTCAGAATACACTAGTCTCCATAACCTTCACTGAACTAAAAGTTCTTTGAGACCAGTTTGTACTTGGAGAGCACTTTAGTCTCTCGTCTGATGAGAGATTTGAACTGAAAAACCTGATGTGCAATTTTCATACATTTCATAAATGTATGAAAACAACTCTGACCCGCTGGGGCAGGGACACCGGCTCTCTCCTGCAGCACTAACAGCTGAATGGTCCATCCAATGAATGCTCACTTGGCTTGAGATTTCAAACGTGTATGTCAGTGCCTCTTTGCCCTGTTCCTGCAGGGGCTGGGCCTATAAAAATATTAAGGTGGTGACACTTTACAATCAAAGGTAAAGACCTGATCGCCTTCACCTGGTGGTCTTAATGTTATTGCTGACTGGCATACGATCAATCGGCCTTCTGATTTCTTTGGAAACCTGTGGTTTATCGGCACATATATACAACCTTCCTTGTTCATGTCTCTTTAGGTTGTAAATAAATGATGACTGAACTTGCTTTCAGACTGTTCTTTGCACAAACATTTTCCCTCAGACTATAAAGGGTGCTTTGGAGCATGACAGCTGTACTGTAACGTGTTCGCCTTTATAAGCTAAATGGGTGACTAGTGGGTTGTAATTATCCAGGTGTGTTCCATGCAGTCTGACACCATCATGTTGTGCTACTTGAACTTTTAATTGCATATTTAGTTATACCAGAGAGCTGTGTTGTGATCAATGTGCAGCAGACACAAATGTTCAAATTTGTTTGCGTAAATGATGAATTTCTGTACACGTGAGTAAAGACTAATTATCCAGGTTAATTTAACATGCAAGTATCGCTCAAGGACTTCAGTATGCATGTGAGTTTTACAGAGTTTAAAGGTTAACATTTATTGTTAATTTAGATGAATACATCAGGTCCACTGTGACCAATCACTCCGCTGCGGCACCTAATTATGCACTGAAAAGGCGAAAACCACCAGATCTCTACGCGTCCTTTCGAAATGCACCTAAAAATAGCCACACACTAGATGTAGCCCATTAATCATGAATGGTAGTAATTACTGGCTCGTGTAAAAGTGTTGGATCGCAGCTATTTGCTGCCGGGTTCATCCGGAGTGCGCGCCAAGCCTGGAGACTGGACTGTGATCAATGTCCGCAGCTTGAACAGAAGCGCGCACGGAGAGGGCGTCCTGGAGGGCAGCAGCGATGCCGGAGCCGCCTATATAAGAGCCGCCAAGATGCCCCCGATCATTCGTCCACTCGCGCCTTTTCAAGACATCATCCCTGACCGCGGCGCACGGCTCGCGCTCTGCTCCGCTCTCACATGCAGACTCACGCTTTCCAGCACCGGCACACAATCCCGCCCAAGCGCGTTTAGCGGATTTCTCCATCCGGCGCTTCGCCATGCGCGGCGGCCAGCTTTTGGAAAGAGGAGTCCCCGAGCGCACAGCGTGCTCAGCGCAAGCGGCGTGTTTCCGAGTGACTGCAGAGCGCACCTGTCCGGCACAGACTCCACGTTAAGTTGTGAGTATGAGAAGAGCAGACCGAGGTTAGGGTCAGCGAGCAGCCAGTGGACTCTCCGGACACGGACAATGGAAACCTTCAGCTTGTCAGTGAACGGCGTGTCCTACACCGTGGCACCTGAGCTCTCCACCACCGATGATCCCTTTAACGGACCCATCAAGAACATCGCGCCCTGGAACTTCACCATCCTGGCCGTTCTCATGTTTATCGTCACTTCGCTGTCTTTGACCGAAAATTTCCTGGTCATGTTTGTCACTTTCAAATTCAAACAACTCAGGCAGCCCCTGAATTACATTATAGTTAATCTAGCCATTGCCGACTTTCTAGTCTCCCTCACCGGTGGAGTAATAAGTTTCCTGACTAACGCCAGGGGTTATTTCTTCCTCGGGAAGTGGGCTTGCGTGCTGGAAGGCTTTGCAGTTACTTTTTTCGGTAGGTTAACACTTTCTCCCTCCTGTTACTGTAATGACCGAGGTGAATGAAGTTCCGGCTTCCATAGCTGTAGCTGTCAGAGTGGTTCTCTTTACCGCAAATGTGCGTGTGAGTAAAACAACTCCACGTGGTGTTATCCGACTTCATCACTAAACGCGTGTTAATAAATCAGGGCATCTGGGAGCCAGGTCAAATCAAGAATCCACCCCTCTAACTGACAGAACATTTCAGCCTCATGAATTTTGCTTGCTTCCTTTTCCTTGGACAAGATTATAACGATTAAAGCACTACATTCTTACAGTGACAGGGAAATGTGGAAATAACTGAATTCTGGTATCCATCAATGTGTAGACTGACTTTAAATGTGTGTAAAAGAACAACTTTGTTTAAACAGCTCTGGATTTTAATATTTAAAAATCTGACACACACCCTTTAAACCTCAGTTGTAACCAGGACACCAAAAGCACAAGGATCGGGAGGATAGATATTTCCATCCTCTAAAACTAATGTCGGTCTCACTGTTAACTTGAGGTTTGACACCCATGTTTTATATTCTGTGCATTGTTTAAACTGTACCTGGATTGTATTTGCTTCCTGCTGCTGTGTGAGTCCAGAGTGTAAAGCAGTAAAGCAGAATTCCAACCCATCCTGGTGCAGAAGCCCTCTCACACACTTTTGTATATGACTTGCTTTAAGTAGGTTACCACTGCTGTGACCACCAATAATATTTAACCAAGTGGGTGGGTTGAAACTGCATACAGAGGTTCCCATGCTGTGTGGGATCTGGTGAGACACCTGCAGTACATAAAGTCTGAATCCTTAATCATTTTATGCAAAGCCTTGTAGGATTTGTGACATGATTTCAGAGAAGAATGGCACATGAAGTAAAATGATGTTTTTGTCTAAGCCTGTAAAACTGACAGACTGTCAACAGGAAATATGAATTTATAATGAATTTATATTTTCATGCATCTTAATGAGAATATTATCAAATTACTGTCACGTGTGGTGCTTTAATGAGCCAACTTATGGGTTGCAGTACTATATATGCTCTTTACCAGAACTGCGTTATGCAGTGCATTAGTTGATGGAATCTGTCCCCAGAAATTACACACCAACAGTGATGTTAAACAACTCCAGAAATCAACGTATTGATCTCTATTTGCTCCATGATTATAACGTGGTGTGTGGGTTATGTGCAGGGACAATGCGCTGCATTGCCACCCTGAAGCGTACAGTTATTACTGAATGAGTGAAAACAAATGACTTGTGTGGCCATGTCCTGGAATGCTGAACAGATTTTAATCCTTAGATGCAAACTGGGCTGGTGCTGCTACAACTGTAGATGATAACTGAAGAAGCTGTGTTGATACATAATCAATAACCCGCTGAAGTGAAAGCTCACATCTTCCAAAGGCGCGTGGTGAAAAGCCACTCTAATTTTTTTTGCTTTAACAGCACTTTTAGGTGATTAACTCCAGTGTCACTGCTGTTATTTGTGTGTGCATGTAAAAGGGTGTGGGTAAATATGAAAGTCATTACATTAAGTGAGCTTCTCTCCTCGAACAGGGTGGATGCTCAAATTAATATTCTGCTCAGGGTGAGAATGTTTTCTGTTTGGGTCTATTTTTAGGTCTTTGTACTGCACCTGTGCTGTACAGATAAATACATTAAACCTTAATGGGTAAAAATTGCATTTTTTTTCTAGAAAAAAAGGCTTTTGTTTAAATGTGTGATAACTGAACATCCTGGTTTATGCCCCTCTCTTTTGTCCTCCCCAGTGACTCTAGCAGGAATACACATGAAGAATCTGACTGTGGAGAGATAGTCAGTTAGCTCCTCTATGAGAGAGACTTATTACCACAATTAAATACTGCCTTTTTAAAAAAAAAAATAAAGCTCATTAGGGAGTAACCTAATGGATCCATCTCAAATCATGAAACCATTTCCAGCACCAGGGCAGCTGCTTTTACCCAGACATCATGCAAATCTGGGATTTTATTTGTTTTAGAAAACAAAAATCCCTCAAATCTAGAACTTATTGCTGTGTATCACTGGCAAATGTCCCACTTGGCTCATCCACATTGACCTCCTGCTGTTTCCCTAAGGGATTGTGGCCCTCTGGTCCCTGGCTGTTCTGTCCTTTGAAAGGTTCTTTGTGATCTGCCGGCCACTGGGTAACATCCGACTGCAAGCGAAGCACGCGATCCTGGGTCTTCTGTTTGTTTGGTCCTTCTCCTTCATCTGGACCTTCCCTCCTGTGCTGGGATGGAACAGATACACTGTAAGCAAGATTGGAACCACCTGTGAGCCCGACTGGTGAGAAATGAGCGCTTCTCACACACAAATCACATTTAGACATGCCCCCC
>VURO01049319.1:0-23585 GCA_015108175.1 Pelvicachromis taeniatus | reverse complement strand
GAAGACCCCCCCCCCCCCCCCTCAAAAAAAAAAACAAAAAACAAACAAACAAACAAACAAAAAAAAACAGGAAACAAGCAATCCAGTTTGTTCTTTGTTTTGGTTCTGAGGGAAATATCTAGTACTTGTCTTGTAAATGAATATGTGACTGTCTGCTATTTGGTGTTGGGCAGATAACATGTGGCGTGTTTTTCCAAGCTGAATGAAGTTCAGTGTGGTAGTGAGGCAGAAATGGTGTGGGTCATTTAACCCAAGCAAGCTTACAAGGGGCTGTAGCACTCAAAGGCAATGATGAAGGGTCAGTGTGAGTTTGTCAGTAAGACTGTCTTTACATGTACTTAGGTCACCTGATTAGGTGAAAGATGTTGATGGCAGAATCTAAATGAATTAACGTTACTGGATTTTAGGTGTTATGAACCTCACTGGTTCAATGTTAACCTTAAACCCTGCGTTTCACATAGAAATGGAGCAGCCATTCTTCCCTCAACCCTGTCCCTCAGATCTACATCGCAGTTTCAGCCAGGTTAGCTTGCTGTGTGCTGATTTTTGTTATCAAAAAAAAAAAAAAAAAAGAGGTCTCCTCTAACCTTGGCCCTCAGGGTGTCATCTGGGTAGTGCTATTTAGCTGCTTTGATCAAAGGCGTGCAGATATGGGCTGAGAGTTTGCCTGAAGCCCCGTTGGAGAACCACTGCTTAGAAGAAGTGCCAGGAGAACAAATTGTCCAGACAATGCAATTAAGACATCGCCTTATGGAGATACCAAGCACATATATAATCCCTTACATCTTTGGCTGCACACGGTGTGAGCTGTATCAGAAAATATTTGGTTAACAGCAGGAGCAGGTGTGTGAGCTTCAATTGCAACATGCACAGCCTTATACATTTTAAAAGCCTCATTTATGGGCATCTTTTTATATGCATATATGTATATATGCAGATATTCAGTGCTGGAAGCGCTGGCTTTTGAAGGACTGCGCATGTTGTCACAGAACTGTCGGCAGGTAGCTGCACCCTTGTTATGGAATCTGGATGCAGTCTACTAAGTTTCTCCTACTGACTTTCTTTGAAATCCCCTCCACTGCTCAGGTGCTCTGTGGGATATTTAATACAAAGACACATGCAGAGGTGGTAGGTTGTCAGCTCAAATCCCTGGGCTTGTTTAGAACATCTGCATGTGTGGCACATATGATTCACCCTCTACCATATGCTCATTAAACTATCATGTATACTTTTCGGGAGATTGTTCTGTTTCCTTGTCAACTTGCATCACTAGCATATAGTACATTTTTTGAGTACTGCATTGTGCATTGTCATTTACAATGCAAATCATTCAAAACTCTGTCACCTTGCAGTATAACATACATTAAGGAGGGTACATTTAAGTTTAGGTAGTTTAAGTAGGATGTGGTTGGAGGTTGAGTTTTCATGAGCTTGTTTTCCTCTTTTTTCCTATATTTATGCACAATATGGCTACAGCAGAAGCCCAAGTCAGCAGATGATAGCTGATGGTTTCCCAGGCTGCATCTTTCATTACACAGATCTCATATATTATTTTCAAATACTCCATATGTTCCCCTTTTATTATCAGTGACTCAGTCTTCAGCATGAGGATACCAGTGTTGGCTAAATTTATGGAAAGATGCTATTTTTTAGAGATCATGCGGAAGTTCTTCTTCCAGGCTTCTGGAGCTGTCGATAACTCACAGGCATTTTTGTTTTCCCAAGATAACTTAAGTTTGTGAATACCAGAACTCAAGAACGAAGTAGCGTAGGAGTTTCAATAATAATTGAAATAATAATAATAATAATAATAATTAGAAATCTTGAATGTCAGGGATCAGAGGACATGTTTTCCTGAAAATCACGTGAATGCGATAACTTGAGAATAAGGTGATATTTAATACCATAGGTGCATGTAGTAGGAGGCTGAGGGATACAACTGGCTCCCTCCAGTATTTTTTGCATCTGGAGGCGTTATCCAGACAGACTGGCACACAGGCTGGTCCAAACTCATGGTCACAGGTCAACCTTTAATGTTGATGCCCTCAGCCACATATATTCTGAGTTTAATTTGAATGACCAGAGGTTTTCTAACCTGTGTGTCACAGCAGAGTTTATGGGACTTTGGACTTCTTTCTAATAAAGTATTTGTTCTTTACTGTTTAAAAAAAAATCTTTCATACAAAACAGGAAACATGTAAAGTTTATTTTTCTTTCCCCATGTTCATAGTACACATTTATTAAAAAAAAACAAAAAACACAACAAGAATATGTCATTATAATATCCAGTTACTTCTGTCTAGCTTTATGCAAACATTTGGGTGCTTTAAACTTATATTTTATGGTCTGTGCAATAATGTCATATTTCTGTAACAGATTAGATAGAAATATCATTGTTTCCCAGTGGGAAGCATCGCAGTTTCCCACAGTGTGAATGAAGACATTTTCTCTGGCAGGCAGGTTGTTGGAGAAAAAGCACACCAGCTGGTCGGTGGAAAGCAAGATTCTATTAGCTGAATTCATTTTTGAGTTGTCAGCAACAGTGCGGGAATTCACCTCATTAACAATGAGTCCTGGAGGTGATTTCAGTGCAGTCTATATGCAGAAGTGACTAGGTAATTGAATTGTAAGCTAATTTGACCCACTGAACAGTAGATGGCGCTAATGAGGAAAATGCTTCATTTGGTCCAGTGAGTGAAAATAAAAAAGTATGTTCATGTCCTGCCCCTCAGAGTGTTGAATACGGGGGCGGGGGGACAGCATATTGCAACATTTTCAGGATTCCAGTGAGCTGCTGTCACAGGGCTCAGGATTTGTGTGCAAATATGGCAATTCCCTACAACTCTGCTGTCCTCTAAACACAATCTCAGTGTTTGATATTTAGTGCCATTCATTCCATAAATGAATGAGGTGTGAAATGTGGCATTGCATCTTCAACTGAACCACACTTCAAAAACAAACAAACAAACAAACAAAAAAAACAACTCAAAACCTGTTTGAGTCACAGAAATTTGTGTCGGCTGTGAAATTACCCTTTTGAACTGAAGCTCAAATGAGGTGCAAAAGCATTTTTTAAAATGTTGTTTTCTTTGAAAAACCTCAAAATGACATTTTGTCCTGAATTCAATTGATACAGCGCCAAATCATAACAACTGTCGCCTCAAGGCCCTTTATATTGTAAGGTAGACCCTACAATAACACATACAGAGAAAAACCCAACAATCATATGACCCCCTATGAGCAAGCACTTTGGCAACAGTGGGAAGGAAAAACTCCCTTTTAACAGGAAGAAACCTCCGGCAGAACCAGGGACGGCCGGCCTTCTGCCACTACCGGTTGGGGTCGCGGCAGATGGCCTTATTTAGATTTAGCTCTCGCAGGGAGTCACAGGTAGACACAGTCACGCTAGTTTACAATGAAGTCAAACTTTTTTTTCTCTTCATCTTTGAACAGGTATTCCACCAACATCACAGATCACAGCTACATCCTTACTTTCTTCGTCACCTGTTTCATTTTGCCTCTGGGAGTGATTTTCTTCTGCTATGGGAAGCTCCTCCGGAAGCTCAGGAAGGTCAGTTCTTACACAACACTTCAGCACTGTGCTGATGTCATCACCGTGACTCAGTAAATTACTAGTTAAGATATTTCTTAATTTAGAGCTTTTATTACAGGGACTATCAGGTACTGGATGCCTGCTCATTGCAGCTGACAGTACTGTTATTCATTTCTCAAATCAGTGTCAGGTTATAATGGCTGTGTTGTCCACCTGCATGAAAATGACTGGATATTACTGATCAGCGGATGGACATGTAGTCATGTAAAAAAGAAAGTTTTCACACAACTCTGAGAAACAACCTTACAGCTTCTACAGGAATTTAGAGGGGAAGTAGCAGCCAGATGCCAGTGATCAGTTATTAATTTGATTAGCAGTTAGTGTGACTGCCTCTACAAAAGTAAAAGTTTGCTTGTCTGGAGCATCAGTCTTTTAAGAGTGGACGTCCAAGCAAATGCATGAATGCACGCATTTCTGTGTTGCTGTCAGGTATCACATGGTCGTCTGGCCACTGCCAGGAAACCTGAGCGCCAAGTGACCCGCATGGTGGTGGTGATGATTGTGGCATTCATGGTGGGTTGGACACCATATGCAGTCTTCTCCATATTGGTCACAGCACATCCAACTATTGAACTAGATCCAAGACTGGCTTCTATCCCAGCCTTCTTCTCCAAGACAGCTGCCGTCTACAATCCAATCATCTATGTCTTCATGAACAAGCAGGTAAGTAGTCTTTTTTAGAGCCAACGTGTCACAGTTTCACTTTAGTCACACTAGCAAGTGTTGCTTTACTTTAGTCTCATCGTTCCTTCCTGGAGACACATTACTGCTTGTATGTGTCACATGAAAGCTGTGGAAATATAGAGGTGGGTTCATTCTGTTGTTTTATGGTGTTGGCCTGTTTCTTAGTGCATTGTGAATGAATGAAGCAAAAAATCCACTGTGCACAGCTGTCTGCTTAAAAAAAGTGTGAGGCTTACACCTGTGAAAGGGCTGCTGCTGACATTTCTTTATGCCATTTACTTCATTTTTCATTTTCTTGCTCTGTTCTCAGTGTGAGGGACAAATACCTGGATTTTGACTGCAGCTTTTGAAGGAACTAATAAAGGGAGTTTTTTTTGACACATAATGTAATACCCTTTACACACCCATCACCTTGGATGTGTTTTGTTCCCTTGATGGCATAAACCACAGTGGATGTAATTAAAATAAAGCTATAAAATTAAGTTTATCACGGCTTTTCTTTCACTTTAACAAAAATGTTGTAAAACAGCTGATGTGTAAGTGAAATGTAGCCACAGCTCAGTTACTGTATAAGAAGGTTTTCAATTTACATTATGTTTCCCATGCAGACAAAGCGCTCACACAGGAGCATCCTAACAGTTGTGCTGGATATTCATCTGCTGAAATGCAAACTGCAGCTCGAACGTTTCGAGAAAAAGTTAAGATGTAAATTCAATATTTTGAAAATTTCTCAAGCAAATTTTGCATGGCCACATTTTGAGAGCCTTTATTTACTATTAATAGTGCTATGACAGTTTTGTTATATTACATGTGCCACATTGCAGGTGACAGTAGGTTATTTGTACTCTAGACTGGTGGATTCCAGTGTTTAGCAAAGATACAGTGGGGACCCAATTATTTGATCCCCTGCTGAATTTGTAAGTTTGCTAACAAAAAAATGAACAATCTCTAATTTTCAGCCAAAAAATACAGAAAAAAAACCCCCATTTCATACAATTTACAAATTGATTTTCATGTCACTGACTGAAATAAGTCTTTGATCCTCAAGCAAAACATGACTTAGTACTTTGTGGAGAAACCTTTGCTGGCAAATGCAGCATAAGAGGTCTTCTCATAGTTGATTTGTTCACACTTCTGGGACGATTTTGGGATTTTCTCTGTTTTTATAGGAACTCTAAATCCTTTAGGTTTCTTGGGTGCTGCTCAGTAACTCGAAGCCTTTGGTCCCTTCACAGATTTTCTATAGGATTGAGGTCTGAAGACTGGCTAGGCCACTCTGTGACCTTAATATGCGTCTACTTTAGCCACTGCTTCGTTGCCTTGGCGGCATTTTATATTTCTTCATTTCTAAATAATCACACCAACACATTCTCATCAAGGTTCTTGATGCTGGTCATGTAGTCCATTCCAGCCTTGTGCAGGTCTACAATCTTGCCCCTAACATCCTTTGACAGTGCGTTCGTTTTGCCAAAGCGTTGTGGTGAAAAGGGTGGAATGGAAGAAATTGATTTTGTGGACAGGTGTGCTTTATACACATAAGTTAAGATGAAGAGTATCTCTAATTGATTGCTTGTAATCTGTGTGAGCCACAATTCCAGCTGGAATGTAAAGGATCGAATCCTAATTTCACTCAATGACATGCAAATCAATTTATAACGTTTATGTAATGTGATTTGTCAGGATATGTGGTGGATATCCTGCCTCTCTCCATTAAACAGAATCTTACATACCATTTTTCATATATGTGCTTGGCAAAGGGCCTAGATCAGATTTTTGCCTGTAGTCTGTTGCATGTAGTCCATCTCCATCAGATTGCCCCACTTTGCTGTTTAAGTAGGTCAGCCAGACCCACTGAATGTAAATAACACCTAGCCGGCAGGTCTAAACAGCCCAGCTGCTAATGCTCATAACACTCAAGTGACCTCTACTGCTTGATATGTTTCCCTCTCTGTGTCTCTGTGGGTTACATAACAAGGCGAGGTGAAGTAGAGTCTGGGGGTGACTTGATGCATGACTACTGCAATATATACCTGCAGTTCTAGAGACAGACCACCTCCTGTTATGTTAAACCTCAAAAAGCTAAAAGGTGAAGACCAGAAACATGTGATACAGCATAATTACTGTATTAAAAAGAAAAACTTATGGATGGTGTGACACTACTTTTCTTGTATAATAATAAGTCTACAGATACAACCAGCATCAACTTGGTGAACCAGAAGAGTTGCAAGACCAGAAAGGATTCTTAGACCATAAAAATATAAGAAAACAAGCGATGCAACAGCAGCCAGCAATAAGAATAGGTTTTGTTGAAGTTGCACAGCTCAGTTTATTTAAAAGAATGAATTAGTTCACAATATTTTCAATTTAAACATTCTTATTAACCAACAACTATTGGTGGAGTGTAGACAAAGTTTCAGCTTTCCAAGCCTTAGGGTGTTCTTAAACTTTAAAGGAGGTGGAAGTATCTGCTTTGTGTTTCATGACAGTCATTTTGCCATTACGGTGATCTTTTATGACCTCGTTCTCTATGTGGAAGTACTCTAAAGCTATTGTTTTATTGGAGGGAAGCTTTATACAACCATTAAATATAAAATGCTACAACACATTTTAGGTCACAGGAGGAACAGCTATTGAATGCAGCACTGCCATAACGGCAGCCTTGTGCTTTTTCATGACATCAGAGGATAGCAGAGGTGTTGCTCTCACCCTCTGAACAGCACTTCTGGTTTGAGGGGAGCAGTTAGGAGGCTTGCACCATTAAATTAGATAGGTCATCAAGGGTTGGGAATGATTCTTTCTCCTCGAGGCAACGCAGAGTGGGAATCGGAAAAAGGTCAATTAGTGATTTTCAGTGTTGATGGGATGTGAAATCAATGATTGTGGATTTCATTTGTGAAGAGCTGCTAAAAATGTCCGTATTCTTAATGATAACACTAAAAAGATGTCATCACTGTTGTGTTTTTCTGAGGGGGTGTACTCCTCCCAGCCCCCCTCAGAATCAGCTGAATCAGCGTAACAGAACAAGCAATAGTAACCGAGCTGTAAACCTAAACTGCTGTCAAACTTTAAGATGCCATTGGAGCATCTTTGATTCTTGAGTGGATCAGAGGCAGAAGAAAAAACCCAAATTACTGTCATGACTTGCAGAAGGCTAGTTTTTGTTCTCTGAGACATCTCTCACTGATTTAGATGCAGATCTTTTGCACAAGATCACAGACACCTAAAATTATTAAACATTGTAAGAAGCCCCGAGGAGACACCAGTCCCATGCCAAATGGGCAAAAGGTCTGTATGCATCTACAGTTTGCCCTTTTTTCCCCTCTATTACATAACTGTACACATTATGACTGGTTAAATGTCTCCAAGTGAGACAGGAAGAACTCCATCTCTTCTCTCTTCATGGATTTTCCATCTGGCAAATTTTTTTTGGTTTGCAGAACTGCATCTGAGTAATAGTGGCACATTGACAGCTGTCAGCACATCACGAATGAGGAAACTTTACCTCACCTGCCTCGTCGAGCGCTGACAAGATACCTGCCTGTATTTATGTTTGTGAGAAGTGGAGCCCTCAGACACAAATGCAATCTCTTCAGAGGGGTTCACACAAGTAAACCACTTTAATATTGTGAATTCCTTGTAGTTTTAACAGGTCTTAGAATGTAATACATCAGAGCTGATCTTCTCCATGGTCATCTCTGTACAGTCAAAATTCATGATATACATTTGGAGCCACTCTGGTTCCCTGCTTTGGTCATAGCAACAAGCAGTTTGCTCGTAGCATCAGAATCAGAATACTTTATTAATCCCTAAAGGAAATAATGTGGTTACAGTTGCTCCAAAAAAATAAGAACAGTAACAGACTGAACTAAATTAAATAATACAATATATTACAAAGTTGACAAATTATAAGAAATAGAGATGAAATATATATGATTGACATTTTACTCTAACCTGTAAAAATGTATTTCTTGTTTTCACTGTAGAGCATGTGCAAAAGGGTGTAACTATTGCACTGTGTACTGTGCATTAGATGGAGGAGTTGTACAGGCAGGAATGATTTCCAGTGTTGTTCAGTGGTGCTTTGGGGTAATCTCAGTCTCTCCTGTGACTGGCCAGCACATCATGGAGTGCTGAGTGAGTGGGAGGTTGTCCAGCATTGTCCTTATCTTGGACAACATGCGCCTCTCCGACACCACCAGGTCCAGGTCCGCGCCCACAACATTACTGGCCTCGCAGATCAGTCTATTGAGTGCTTTAGTCCTACCAAAGGAAATAAATATAAATGATCTTAGTTGCAGAGATGCATTGACTTGTGATTTTGATTATTGTTTAGTAAGGACCAGGAAAAAACACCAGTCTGGTTGGTCATAAACACGCATAGATGATAAATGAATGTAAATAAAACAAACAGTTGTTCTCCACAGTAAGTTGAGTAATCTGCATTTTGCTCTGGATCTGCATATGTAAATACTGCATTAGTTACTGCTTTCCGTTGTGTCTGTCAGTGTGATCCTGTTATAGTGTTCAGTGTTGTTTGTATGAATCCCACCAACAAGCAACCACAACATTTGTTCATTCAGCAGCAAGCCGGCAACTTCAGAATCCGATCAGTCAAATAACACAGGTGGTACTTTAAGTGTGGCTGAAAGTAAACATTTGCTCTTGACTAACAGGAGCTAATAAGTTATTTAAACATGGCATTACATCATAACATGACATTTCCATGTGAACATGGGATAAGAGGTTCTAATCTGTTATCTTGCTCTGTGTTCAGTTCAGGAAGTGTCTTATCCAGCACTTCACCGGCATGGGGACCATCCCTGATAACAACCTGAATCAGACCTCTGATCGACCTGGAATCACTGCCGAGAGTCACACGGGAGAAATGTCAGCCATTGCGGCCCACATCCCCGTGGGCAGCACCACGTCACCCAGATCGGACTTCAGATCTGATTCTCCAACCGACTGCGGTTCATTTGCTCAGCTTCCCATTCCAGAGAACAAAGTCTGCCCAATGTAACAACAGGCTTTACTCTGATAGGTGTCCTCTGTCCCTGAGCGTCAATAGACACCCTTCTGTAGACCCCACCCACCCCCCTCGCCCTGTTTCAAGGACAATTAAGGGTTAAGAAAAAGTAAGATATTTTATGGTCCAGAGTATTCTGGCAGATGTTCAGTATACTATTGGGAAAAAAGGCTGAGGGGAAAGAACTCAGCCTAGAGACCAAAATGCTCAGCGCGTTACCCTGTAGATATCCTGTAAATATTTGCTCACCAATGCTCCTCTGTCCTGTTATTCAAGAATGTCTGGATGTTCTCTTGACCATCACGGCACAATGGAGGGCACTTGATTCAACGCGATTCATTCAAAAAAAGGGGCCGCAAAACCCACAGACGTTGACATCCGTTAGTTGAGGGCTAGTCAGTGTGTTTCAAATATCACAATGCACCCAGCCTTTCATCTTGTCCTCGCCTTCTCCTTTGAAGCCCCATGATGGTGCCTGCAGAGAAAGGGTGTTTTTCTATGCTGTTTCAGTATTTGCTTTGGCAGCAATTTTCATTCATCTCTGTCCGTCAAAAGGACAGAGCAGTCTGCTGAATTTGAATATTTTTTTGTATCCCGCGTAAAGTAGTTTGGGTCAAAGCTTTTATCTTTTGTGAAGATGGTCAAGAGGGCTTAGAGATGCCAGTCTCCCGTTCCCTCTGTTGCAGATATAGGAGAACAGCATATTAATGAGGTTACAGCAGTGGATCACCTCATACATACACACACACACTGCAGTCCACTGTTTTTGTGGTAAGCTCTCTATAGGAGCTGTGAAGAAATGCATCAGTAATTATAACTAGCACAAGAGTGGGTTTGCTAGTTACCCATATATAAAAGCAATGAGTATTCCATCACAAGCACAGTTCAGCAGCAATATTGAAGCTAAAAACCATCATTTTTGAGCACTTCAGCAGTAGCTACACATAGATGTAGCAATCAGTGTTACAATATGTCTTCTACTTTGTGGTGCACGTTGATTCATTATTACTGGGTATCTGTCAAAAACACCGTCGTATGCTAAGTGGTTCACCGGGTTTTAAAAAGTGCCGGTATGGTGTTTGTTTACAGCGTGTGTTTTTAAGTCATGTCTGGCTGGGAGTAAAGGAATAAAATCCAGCATTTTTAAGCACCAGTGCATCTGTGTCAAGTTAACTGTGACATCTTGGTATAATCAGAATAGCAACAACAGACCATTTTAAAGAGAACTGTCAAATTAGCTTCTGTCCTGTCCTGGAGAAGTTTGTCACAGATTTAATAGCTATGACTGTTACTGCTTTGTTGCCAGGTCCAAAAACTTTACATGTCTTTGGAACTTAAACCTGCATTAATGAATATGTTTTATGTCAACAGTGAATAAACTATGTGTGTTGTGAAAGGGTTACTGTGCGAAAAGACACTGAAGATACGTGTTCTTTTTTTTTTTTTAGCTTGTTTAGCTTGTAGGTTCATTTTCAAAGCAGCAAACTCTCACTATGGTTCAATTTTAGAAATGTGTTGCTGATTTCAGAAAGAGTAATTTAACCACATGTATGCTACCTGGGCAGGAATGTGTAAGACTTCTTTATGAAAATTAATAAAGGAGTCATGATCATAAAAATGACGTGAAAGACATGCAAACAGAACATAACACAGGGGCATTTTTAAAAAAAGTCATAAATGCTAATAATCGCTGTATGTGTGACGATGTTGATGCAAAGTTTTAATACCCATTAATAATAAGATAGGGTACATTCACTACAATTATTATAGTAAAGATTATCTCAAAGAAAAAGGACTGGCAATTTTTCTGATTCATTTTTGTCAGAACTTTTCGCTAACATCACGCTCACGGATCAGGAATTTTCACACAAATTTCCCTTGCCTTACATCTCTAATGTTTTAGCTAGTTTATATCATTTGAATCAAGTGGAGATATACACATATGTATCCAGTGGAGATTCTATACAGAGCATATTGATATGAACTTTACCAGATTCACACTGTGTCACTCTAAACATGGCTGAACAGGATGGTGCCGCTGCATTCGTGTGACAGCGTACAAATCTGTTCTGGTCTTGTGAAATCGGATACACGATGCTCAGTGATGAGTCTGCATAATAAAGGGAGGGTTTGTATGAATTCAAAAACTTTGATATAAATCAACTGGATTACCAGTTTACTTGGTGTACAGGTCTGTACTACAGTGGCAGGTGTCTGTACTGAATGGTGCTACTTTAAGTACTTGATGATTTGGTGGAGTGCCTCTGTGTGATAAGAAGTCTGAAATAATGTTGTGCATGTTTCTCATTGTTTCTGCTTTGCCACAAATAGTTCTTTAACTTCTTTAATGAGCCTTTGCCTCGGGTTTGACAACTAGAAGCTCCACCCTAATTCGATGGATTCGGTGAAATCTCTGATTATTCACTCTGAATTATTCTTAGACACTATAATTGGTCACCCAACTAATTAGGTTAGCGTTGTGATGTTTGGTCATTTGTAAACAGCAGGTTCCATTAATATTAATTATAAAGCACTGCATGCATGACATTATGATCGGGAGCCGAGCCCCTCCCCCAAAAGTTTGAGCCTAGAATGACGAGATGTTTGATGACTGATGTCCATCAGTATCACAACTGCTCAGTAACTCCGCTACCATCTATAGTTGTCAAAAACCCCAACTTTGTGTTTAAGCATCAAGACTCACTGTTACCAGTCAGTACCCATAAGTATTCTCTTAACGTTTCCCTAAGTCATGTCACTACTGACACACATACACGAGCTTCAGCAGCAGTGGATACAGCAGATGTATATCGTGACTTCACCTTGAAGATCAGACAGGATATAAATCAAACAAACCTGCAAGTGTTACATTTTGGTGAAAAGGATTACAGACTGCACTGAATGCTTATGAGGGGAAGGGACATTTCCAACATTTGTGGATGGGTTAAAGCACCTATTTCTCACCTCTTTACAGTGAGTTGTGTAATACTTATAAGGCATGTCAAGACTTGTTCAGCTGTTTGTTTTTTGTCTCATGAGTACTATTGTAGACGTCATAGATGCACTGTGCTTGTAAAAATGTGTGTATTAAAGTATATATCTATTTTTTAAAAAGAAGTCATCTACTGTTGATTCTTTTTTCCCCTGATAAAAATAATCCTGAAAATGTGAACTACTCTGAGGGTGTGATTAGCAGCTTTGGATAAGATGCATTTCCTGTGCTTTAATTGACAGCACAGATATCCTTCTCCACATGTGTTGCATCCAAAAAATTGGAGTTGAGAACCATCAGCTACAAAGAAAAATTAAATGAAGCATTGTATTAGGAAATATAAAAAGACTGCAGAAGAACTGAGAAGCCCTGACTGAAAACCAGGGGAACCACTGCCACTATGGAGTTGTTTAACTGCCTCATTGAGACAATAAGGTAATACAAAATAGGAATCCAGAATTCAAGTACATGAAGTACTTCTAGAGAAGACTATACAGTTGCTATGGCCGAGTGCAGAGGAAGACACAGGTGGAAACAATCAAGGGAGCGCTGTCAGTAAATTAAAAACAACAATAATAATATAGGAATCAAAAAGAAGACGTATTGAGTCAGCCATTGAGAAGAATGCTGCAGAACACTGTTGATCTTTTGACTTGATCCTCACAAGCAACACTAAGCAGAAAAACAACAAAGATTCTCTCGAGCTCATATTTATTTTTCCATTATTGTACTTGCCATCAAAAAATCTGAAACCATATAATTGGAGATTACATCTGAATTTCAGGAGCGGGACCACGCCTCCAACACACTCCTTCCGGTCCTCATCTATATAGGCTCCCCCAGTTCTACAAGCTGTTCATTCTCGTTTACGTGCCCCACCCTCCCTCCCCTTTTCAATTCTTTAACTTCTTCACATCTATTTAGTACATGGGGACGTGGGCCCAGCTAGTGAAATGCACATTAAATACAACTCCGTGTGTTCATGTCTGACAATCTCACAGTCCAATAAAGGAGACGTCGAAATCACTTACATACAAATTGCAGTAAGCATGTGACACATAGTTTGCACTGCTGTAACTTTACAGCTGGACAAGTTGCAGGTTATATTTATTCCTGCAGCAGAAAATCTCACTTAAGGCGCACTGTAAAGAGAACAGGCTAGTGAAAACATCATGATTCCAGTCGATTTTACTCTGAAATTCTCTTCTGCTGACTGCAAAACATTTTTGAATGGTGCATTTTATATAGAAAAGCCTATGTTTGAATTCAGTGTTTAAGTTTATTACTTACTTGTTCTAAGAGTGTCAAACACCACAAGAAAACACAGCAAACACCAGGAAAATATGAAGAAGTAATAATATAATAAGGGAGAATAACTGACACCAAACAGTAAAAACTTGCAAACTGCCTTTCGGATGGATGCAACACTCAAATAAAAACTGCTATTGAACAGTCAACATGTTCGATTAAATTGATGAGCTACCTGAATGTTTTCTATAGTTGGATTGATTTTTTGTACATTTAATAGCATACAAATATAATTTGCCATCAGGTTGGCACAGGGATGCGTGCATAATTCTGAGTGAGCTCAACAGGACCACATATTACAACACATAATCCATCACATCCAAGCACACAAAACCAGAATGCATGCCGTATTTTACAGACCAGCAGGAACATTACGGCTTGGCTATCAGTAACAAACGGCTTGTTCTTGAAAAAAAAGGTTTAGGGAGAATTATTGTTGTTATTAAAATAATTAGAGATATTTTTCATGTGTTTTTAATTTTTGCACTCCACTGAGCCTTTTTGTACACTCTCTACTTTTCTTTTATGTGCCACAGGTTGTAATGGATGGAGAGGATGGAGGATAGAGAAACACAGTGTGTACATAGTCCTTCAGTCTAAGATCTAAATAGCACAACAGAAAGCTACACAAAGAGTCAAGGCTCTCTAGTGCTAGAAAAAAGATTTTCTGTCTGTCCTTCAATATTACCTGTCTGCTTTCCACACAGAAGAAATCAATATTTGGAGCACATGCATGTTATACAACCAGAGCAACAAATCACTGACTGTATAAACTAACCTTATCATGCAGCTCCTATCAGGAAGCAGCGGGAATTTGTTCAGATCTGATTACCTGGTGCATTATGGTGATGTCATTTTAATATTGTAAAATGTTTTAAAAGCCTAACACATACCATCCTGTAGATTAAAGGGTGTGACATGATTTGACACATGAGCCGACAGGAACCTCCACCCCCTCCATCATCTCCTCCCTCTTCTCTGTACTGTCCTGGTCTGCAACCAGTGAAGACCCAGACGGTGGCAAACAAATGACCTCCCTACTTCATGTAATGGGGGATATTTGTGCAACATTTAATATATCACAGACATGGTCACTCAGTTTTCCAAGCTGGGACCAGTTATTGCAAATTCACACAGTCCATAAATTGTTTTACAGGGTATAGACTGAGTGAGAGCACACAGAAAAATATTTGGTGACATTAATACAGAAAATTTCATTGAAAAGACTTTATTATTCCCAGTTTTGTGCCTTCATGCATATGTAAATACATAAGAGTGCTGCATTTACTATTAGACTTTGATATACTTACATTAAGCTGCTAAATAATGCAAAAAGAACCATATAAGTTACATTCTTGGGTCATAATTATTAATTCATTAATGCGCTTACATTGAACTTGCTGCTGGAAGTGATTTTTGATTACTGGTAAATACTGTTGATGGGGCAAACTAACTTGTTCTGAAGGTAGTCTGGGAACTCACTTAGAGCCATGTAAAGTGGTCTGAGCATCTGACTAGTGAGGAGTTCCAGGCACTTCCAACTATGACGAGGCTCAGGATCGACCCAGGACAAAGGACCTGTCTCTCAGGTGCTTTGATAATACCTCAGTATACCCAATACCCATCAGAGACGTGGACGAGTGTCTCTGCATAGACTGCTGTCCTGTGGCACAACTCGGCCCCCTTCTACAAGATTTTAAAATTTCCATTATTACCAAACACATAGTGCTTTTTGCTCCTTTAAAAAAAATATTGTTTATATGTAAAACAGAATATGGAAATATTAAATCCATATTATCAGCAAAGGCAAACTGATATACAAAACCAACCTTATATATGGGTATGATCAAACCAAGATAACCAAGAAGAAGAGAATTGCAGAGGAGTGCAAGGTTGAGGAAGAAGGTAGTTGAGAGTCAGTGCCTTGCTCAAGGGTCTGTGTTGAGTAGTATCTCTGCTGTTCTCCAGTGACCCTTCCTCTTTCCTCTACTCACTTGAAATTGTCGGTTCATGCTTTGAAGAAACAGTGACACCAGTGACTTCATATCTATCATGCAGTAGAAGCAGTAAATATTTACAGAGACTGTCAAACCACAGTTGACAGCTGAGATGAAAGTGTTAGTGCAGCCAAAGACAAATATAAAAAGAAGTGGATGGCACAAAACAAAGTAAAAGTAATGTATATGTGCAGATTTTACAGCAGCCACGTTGCTGGTGTACACACACAGTGGATGCCAACCTAATCTCTAATGAAAATATCAGTCAAAATCAGTGCCACAATGAAAAGTATAAATTTAATTAATGTGTCTAAAATGGTCTCTGACTTGGCTCAAAGATCATTTTCATCATCTGACAAAGCTTAGCCTACTTATGGTTATGCGGTGCATTCATCAAGCTCGGCTTATTTTGCTTTTGAAATAAACAGTTGGTCTTTTGTTGGAGTTTGAGATCTTTCCCCGTTGATGTCAGCTGACAAAAGTATTATTACGTTCAGCTAGTAGAAAGATTAGAGACACTTCCTGCTCTCACTGATTCACCTAAACCAAAAATCCTCCTCCTTCCCATTTTTCTCTTCACAACTGAAATACTGGTTGTGAGAGTCCAGAGTAAAGCGTTAAGATTATTGGTGTACCAATTATAAGCTACCCCAGAGTGTTTTGATGGAAAACGGCTATACAACCATTGTTGAAAATGAGTAGGATCACATTTGAGCTTTTTACCCTTTTTATAAATCACTATAAGTGCCTTTACGTTCATCTAGTCAAAACACTCACAGGTGCCATCCATCATCGTGTACATGTAGAAAGCAGAATGAAGGTAAGGGCTATGGACAGCACTCTGAAGCCATCAGTCTTTTCTGTTGAAGAAGATGAGATATAATATTTACTGAGAAAAAGAGCAGTTCTATAGTAAACTTTTAAGTTTGTAATACCACTACAGTTTAAGACTGGTAACTTAGATCATGCACAGTTAAGCCCATTAAGTATTTGTAGTGGTGGCTCTGTGCACCGCCACCGTGGGCTTTAAATCAGTCAAGATGTGATTGAAATGCAGACTTCCAGCTTCAATTCAAGGGGTTCATTTTAACAGCCATTTTCAATACATGATCCCCCATTTTCAGAGGATGAAAATTAAACTGGACAAAATAACTTTATTTCTAATATAAAGATTTAAAAAGTGCCTTTTCCCTTCCCCTGAGATGCTCTGCCAAGCCTTTACTTTCAGTCGCAGCATCTCTGCGAGTCTCTCTACCTTCAGTGTTGGCTTCAATAACTGAAAAGCATGTTTTAATACAAGAATGGGCAATTATTTTTTTCCAAACTAACAACAATTGCACTTATTTATCTGGACATAGCGCTGCAGAGTCCACCTAGCACTCTTTAATGAACTCTCCATCAGAAAATGGTTTACTGCCTCTTTTAAGATTTTGTGGGATATGACATAACTTGCTTTGTCAGCTGCAAGCCCGGATGTGTGTAGTTTTGTTGGTTGTGCAGTTTAACTAGCAAAGCATCTGACTCCTTGACCTGCTTTTCATCAGACAAGTTCTTATATTTTCTGCATGTTTGCTCACATGGTGATTTAAACTGCAGTTCTTGAACACAGTGACCTGAGCACCGTAAACTAAGCTCACAGCTTTTTTCTTTGACTTCTGTAAATAAATATTTTACAGTTCGTGCCTTGTTAGAAATGTGGCATTCGGTATCAATCTTTCTTGTTCTTTTATTTTTGCATCAGCTGACTTGTCTGACATGACAGTCAGTACATATTCACCTGCACATGCATCTGTACATTAATAAAAGTCCCACTTTCAAAATAAAAGCATGGCATGAACTAGTTTTCAATTACTTTTTTGTTTGCAAGTGACTGCATATGGGCCGGAGCAGAAGGGTCAAAAAGCTGGATATAGTTCGTGTGCTGTCAAATACCCAGGTTTGCTTTACAGGGATGTGATCCTGCCACGTGTATCAGCAGTCACATTAATAATAAACAGTAGTAGCCCAGTTCTACTGGAAGTCATAAGTACCATAACATCACTTCCCCTGTGTTTACCAGATTATGTGGTGTGCTTCAGATAATGGGCCATTTCTCATATTGTATATAATTTTCTCTTCCCATCGTTCTGGTAAAAGTTTATCTTGGTTCCATCTGCCCAAATATTTTTTTTCAGACTCGTCCAGGCTCTTGATTGCTCTTGACTGTTTCTTGATTGGAGACTTCTTAAAGAAAGAAAGAATTCTGCGATCATCCACTTTGGTTGTCCTTTATGGTCCTTTATGGTCTCTCTTTAGGTGATGGTGAGCTGACCAGAGTTGTCCAAAAGGCTGTAAAGGATTCATTATTTATATAGTTTGCCAAAATCTTTATCATGATAAAAAAAAAAAGACTTTAGAATTTGTGCAGAATGTATGAAAAGATAATATTTCTTAAAAATAGAGTAAGTCCAGCATCTGTCTGTGATATTTGAATAAATTGTAGATTTTACTCTGTATGAACTCTGTTGACAGATACCTTGAATTATATGTTGCATGCACACCTTCATTTCACTCCTCATCTGTGAAATCTACCTCCTGCACAAAGTGGTTGTAATCTTTTTCACAGTCAAGAATCATGAGTTGTCCATTTATGGTGTCTGAATACGAGTCATTTCTGAAGAAGGCTTTAGGTCAGAAAGTCATTCAATGGCTGGCAATGGAAGACACACACAGCATGTGAGTGGTTTCAATAAAAGAAGGAAAAATGTGATCCTTTACTAAGGGCAAAATGTTAGGAAGCTAATATGATATTGCATCTGAACTGAAAACAAATCTGGAGATTGGGCAGCAACAAAGGATTGTTAGAGAAACTGGAAAGATTAATCAGCAGGACAGCAGTGAGCAGGGTCATGGGTGAGGATAGGGAGCATGACTGAATCGCTAGCATGTAGCATAGCATTCGTGGAAGCTGGAGTTAATTAGTCAGTTTATGAGTGTGTGCCAAAAAGGGGAAAAAAGGAAGAAAAAAATTTCTTCAATAATAATTTCCTCACTTTGAGTTGGCTGCATTCCCAATTAAAACGGATAGATTTTTTTTTAAAGACAGGAAAAAATAAGTAAATACACTGAAGACAAATCCTGTCATCACATTTATTGTGTCTACGAATGCTATAAGACAAGTTTCTGACAGAGCAGAGGGAAGTTACTGATTCCTAGATACTTAACAGCATTAAGACTGAAAGGAATTTCAGACCATAAGTCACTGTAGCAAGTAGCACTAAGTAACAAAGCCAGTATATCTATAGGCTAATGCATATATCGTAATTCATGTAAAAGAAGCCAAATCTCTTGAATATATACAAAACTAACAGAAAACTTTTCAGACCTTCATATACATAGAGACGTAGATCATCTGCATAAAAGGGACAATTTAGTTTTTGACCAACAAATCGCAAATCACTATGCAACTGTGATTTGTTGGTAGAGTGTCAGCTTTGATGGCCAAGAATAATCCCCAAATCTTAGATATAGGATCTGGTATCAGGTCCATCCCTCTTATTTGCACATCAAAAATGTAATGCTACTGATAAGCCATTTGGGCAACCCAGCTACAATTATGTGTTCAGTTGGGGCATATCTTTTATGGAAATCAGGGAGGAAAACACTTTTGAGGCAAAATCCATACAGTTTAGACCAAGCTGCAAAGCTGGAAGTTAGTCAATAGAATCAATCAGCTGGTTAATGATTTTGAACAGATTATGGAGCTTCTTAGCGGATCATGGAAGCTTCAGGAAGTCATTTGTATTTTTTCTGACTAATACATGCCTCTCTTTTAACAATGAGCAGATAGTTACATTAATGGGCTTTGTGGATGCCATCGTGTTCTCAGCAGGAGCCCAAAGATTTCACTGAGCAATTCAAGTATGAAGACAATAGCCTGAGCAGGTGATTTAGGATCACTTTGCTCCTTGTTGTTTCAGACACACCCTCTAAACAGAATGAAAAGACAAATAGAATTGGCTCTTCCAGTGCTATTTATTCTTTTTCCTGTTTATTCCACTGCGCCTCTTAAAGGGCTAAAGGGAGTGCTCAGATGATTGGACCAGAAGCTATTTTATGATTGTCAACATCAAACTCAAGCCCGATGACTGTTTAGGTGCCTATGATGTTATGTTTGTGCCATAGGTGTGTGTTTCCTCAATATACTCTGCACAACAAATCATTCGCTGCTGGCTCATTAAGGCTACATCTTGCTCGTGTGTCAAGGGGGACATCATTCAAAGAGTGGCCAAACTGCTGAAACTAGAGGTGGCAATGTCAGAGAGTGAAAAAGCCATCAGACAGGAGAGATTTACAGATACAAACGCGAGCAAAGAGCTTACAGGATAAGTGGTTGCTGCGCTGTACAAATGTATTGAATAAAGAAGCTGAAGCTTCTGTTTTAGGAGCTTTATTGCAAAAGAATTAAAGTTAAAGTGTGCATTAATTCAAAGGGGTATCACCAAAAAAAACCCAAAACATGAAAGTGAATAAAACAGACATCCACATTGCATGGGGAAGCACCAAAACCTGTATTTCAAAACAGCAGCATGTCCTGAATGGATAATCCCTTACACCAGGTAATAGCCTGGTATCTTTAATAGGTATTTGCTATGTATAAAACTCACATCATTTTTTGAGATAAATTAGCAAATCAGATTAGATGCATGGACCACAATTGTTAAACCAACGGACAGATGAAAAGTGTCAACACTCTGACAAGAATGCTTGGCCAGCCATGTCACAATCAGGGCAGCAGGATTATGCTGGATTTGAACACAGTGTAATACATATAGCAACCCATTTACCTTATAGGAACTTCTCTGTTTTAAAAAGAGATGAAGACCAATACAAATATTTAAATAAAAATGCTAAATTATATATAATTTTTCAGGTGCCAACCATTGAAGAGACCATCTAGCCAAGGTCCAACAAAGCTCACCTCTATATATGAATGCTATCATGATACCAGTGCAGGAGAATGGGTTAAGTAGCAAAAGTGAATTCGCAAACTAGCAAAAACTTTCATTTTTTTCAGTGAAAGAAGAGGATTTGCAAAGAGGACTGCCCAAGAGAGGTTAGTGCATAGCTGAGCATTTTATGCATGCTGTTAACAGTGGCATTGATTTCCTTACTTGGGATTTTCCTTAATTTGCAGATCAGGAGGTTTGTCAGGATATTTCCAGAGATTCAAAGCTCTGGAGATCAGCCAGGCAGGTAAGTGCAGGTGAGGACCAGTGAAGATTTTGGATGAGAACTTGTTTGAGTTTGAAGCAAATTCAAACCAGGGAGATAAACTAGAAGAAGGATGCAAGGACAATATGAGGAATTTGAAAGGGTTAGGCAAATATTTACCATCAAAACAAGTCTGGTGCAAAATGACCAGGGTTCCGCTGGTCCTTAAATCCAGGGAGGTGATAGGGAGATGAGGGGCAGGATTGATGGCTGAACCAGTGACCCAACAGGACAGCTCAATGTCCACTCCTGAGAGAAAAAGGATCACAGAAACAACACTCTCATTTAGGAAATTAACAGTGTAATGCATTACATTAACAGCTGCTGCTGCCATCAGCTTCTCATACCAAGTTTGTGCTTGTAACACCACAGTCATTCTCCACACGCACAATATGTTCATCAATATTCGTAAGATGTTTGCAAAGGCCATTAACAGTATATGAAAGTAGTAGAAGGACAATGAGGCAAAGATTTTTTAAGTGTTTTTTTTTTTACTACATAGTCTGCGTGGACAAGTATGCTTTTGAATTGATGCCTATCCAGTTCTACACACAAGGCCCCTGAGATAAGAAGACTGGCCTCTCAATAAAATGAGCATGAAGCCATAAAATAATAAGGGCACTCAGAGAGAGCATCCTTCAAGGCCAATGCCCTAGTTTGCATTTTGAAAGAAAGCAACCCGGATTGTCAACAGATTTTAATGGGTTCTTCCTTTGCTTATGCCCTTCGTACCATCAGTTTGTTACCTTGTTCTTTAACGTGCCGGACAAACAAATGGACAGAGAAAAAGATACGGCAAAGTAAAAGCAATGATTCTGTAAAAATCTATTCAAGTAAGCAGTTAACATTCAACGTTAGGGCAAAATGTACTTGATAAATGTGTGTTTCAGAGGCCGTAGTGTGTGACACAGTGGGAGTGAGACACATGAAGAGAATAACATGAAAATGAGAGGTTCAGAGTTTGAATTGCAAATGCCAGATGAAAAGAAAAAATAGCAAAAGTTACGTTTCCGAAACACAGACAATGTTTGCTGTATAACGACAAACTAAGCATAATAACATGCTTTGGCTGAAACATTAATCCCAAGATTTCAAATGAATGACTACATGCATTTATTTCATTTCAGTACGGTAAAGAGTTATTTCATAAGTTCCATCAAGAATTATAGTTTCAAATAAAAACAATAGTGAGTGACGATCACTTGTTGCATTTATTCTCTCAGCCCCTGCAGATTATGTCAAGGCTCATTGTTCCTTAAAATCCCAAACACAGAGCAGCTAACAGGTGGGGGGAATTATAGAGTGAAAAATGTGATTTTTTTTCTAGCAGCATTAATTTTACTCTTCAGATAGTATGCAGGAAATATTGCACTCATGTAAGTATTTGCATTTGTCTCATACTTTGACAGTCACAAAGAATATACACCCAATCTAACACCCATAAAATAAGCTGGCATTGCTTCACCGGTGGAAAATAAACAGAAAATAGAGCAGCATTATTCATATTGTTATACAAATCTATGACTTTATTGACTACAGGAAAGAGTCTCTGTTTACTTGATTGCTTTTATCTCTCCTGAGGATATACGGTAGCATCATAGTACAAGATGCATAGTTGTAGTTACTCATCTGGCTAATAACAATCACACTTTACTGTAATGTATGAAGTTCACAAAGACAGTTTTGTTGTGACTGGTTGATTGCATTGCACTAATCTGAATTCAAATCCACTGAGAAGTCTTGCCAATAAGAGTAACGATTCATATGAAAACTGTCTCATATAGCATCACATATGACCTTGGTCTTTAGCACAGTCTGGATGAGGAGACGTTAGGTATTCACTTTGTACAAGTTTTACTCAGTTCTGATCAATACTGTAGGACACCTCACTATCGCATGAGCTCATCGGTCCTGGATGAACTAATAATGTTTCTGAGCCCATCCACCAACGTGGTCCAGTCTGACAGATGCAACAGAGCCCCTCTGTAATGATGTACCACGGGCAGCGTTGTTCTCTTGCACATTACCACTGAGTGCATTTTTCCCCTTTGTTTGCAAAATAAAAACTGTATAAAATCGGTCATGCAAATTAATTCTTTATGTCAGGAGCCGATCGCCCAGTGTTGCTTTTTTCTCTTTAATGACATATTAAAAAATGTACACTGCTCATAAAAATTAAAGGAACACTTCAAAGAAACACATTAGATACATCAGATCTCAATATGAAGTTGGATATCTATACAAATAACAACAGGGCAATGTCTTAGGAACAAAAGGATGCCAAGCCTTTTAATGGAAATAAAAGTTTTCTGCCTACAGAGGGCTCAATTGTGTAGACACCCTAAAATCAGAGTGAAATGAAGATGCGGCAGGCTAGTCCATTTGTTCAAAAACGTAATTTCTGCTACTCAAAATGCTTTTCGGTATCTTGTGTGGCCCCCACGAGCTTGTATGCATGTTTGACAACATCGGGGCATGCTCCTAATGAGACGACGGATGGTGTCTTGTGGCATTTTCTCCCAGATCTGTATGAGAGCATTCCTGAGCTGTTGTACAGTCTGAGAAGCAACCTGGCGGCGCCTAATGGACCGAAACATAATGTCCCACAGATGTTCTATTGGGTTTAAGTCAGGGGATCGTGAAGGCCATTCAATTGTTTCAATTCCTTCATCCTCCAGGTACTGCCTGCATACTCTTGCCACATGAGGCCGT